>JAQIXX010000340.1:0-66381 GCA_034700605.1 Willowsia nigromaculata | reverse complement strand
TTATGGAATGTTTGATGTGGAAGGAGGCACTTAACAAAGATGCATAATTTGACTGACAACAAACAATAAATTGGTTTTGCACTGAAACTGAAATAATCATGCAGGCAATAATACCATTATTGTTTGCCTAAACCATGATGTTCCATAATAAACCTGTGAATGCAAACCGCTATTACACCTCCTCCAAGTGCGTTACCAGATATTATTGCATGCATATCTATACTTAGGTACTACAAACAATGCTGTGTAGTAAGTGAGAACTATACGTTCGCATCTCTACCAAAATGCATTTGATCATGAAGGAGAGAGATCACACTCATGCAGCGATGATCAAAACGAGCATGCAACCTTCACAATTTTAACCAGCTCTTCAAGTCAACTGCTCTGCAACTACTTCTCACTTTAAGCCTTCAGTCATAAATCTCGCATTACAAAGCACTTTTGCTTTTAATTAAAGGACTTTTGACTTTGTTACTTTGATTGCAAGAGGAAACTATCTTTATCTTTATATTATCAAGGGATGCCCTATCCACCAATTAAAGTCCCTAAACAATAAACTCCAAGCAAAATCACAAATTCATGAATCATGAGCTGAAGGGAGTATGCAGTATAAAGCGATGCCTAGCTAGCCAAAAATCCTGCAAGTAGATCGCCTTTTCTGCAACTTCTTTGCTAGAGCTACGTTACGTCCGTCCGTGCAGAGCAGAACGCCCGACCAAGTGTACGTAAACAACGTAATGCAGAGCTGCCTACATGCGTGCTACGATCATTGTATTCGTTCGTTGATGGTCCTGCCCACACGAATAACGAACTTCATCCGTTGCTGCCGTTTGATGATTTTACCTTGATCAATATGAGACCCCCGTTGAGCAACAAGAGAGTTGGAGTCAGCGATGACCTTTACTCTTTATGCTGGCAAAATTACTATCGCTTAAATGATGATAACTACTAGTAAATTATGGATGCCTTATTCAGTATTCGAGTAGAATAGCTAACCCAATGCGAAAAATTATTTTTAGATATCTGTTTTCTGTTTAAAATTTCGGTTCCTGGAAGCGTAGTTTATGAACGTACTGTAGCAAAGCATGATGCAAGGATGCAACCCAATGGAGAAGAAAATGGAGAAATATGTGTAAAGCGGAGGAGTTCTTACCTGTATGGAAATACTGCGGGAGTGGGAGAGATTCTTGGAAGTACTTTAGAAGTAAGTATCCCCAAATTTGTCCCCGATAATTTTGTAGCTCGAAACAGATATTCACTGTTCTAACAACTAACTGGAGATTGGTTATAAAATTGCTAACTGTCTAAGTGCTAATCTACCTGAATTACAATTATCCTCCTCTGTGAGAATCTAGATATTTGAATCTAGATTATGGATATTACAATGTCCGACCGAACAGAGTGAACTTCGACGAAACACTGAGTTGACGACCACTTACGGGAGGGGAAAAGGGGTGTTGTTGTTAGCTCGCCGAGTAGACAAGCTCATACGACGACATTAGCAGGCAGAGAGGAGAGAAAAGACCTTCGTTTTTCATCAACTCCCTTTATCCATACTCGCTGTGCGAGCAAACCCACATAACCAAAAGGCGAGGCGTAATATTGCTCTTGGACGTGGGAGAGAAGAACATGATGCAAAGCAAGAGGGGAATGGAATGGGGAGAGTAACTGGAGCTCGTAGAAGAGGATCAGCATGTTGCAAGTGGCAAAAAAACTACACGTCCATGTAGTCATTATTCGTTGATTGCTTGCCACGATGCCATGCCACAGTCATTACAGCAGTAAGCCATAAAAGATCTTTACTCAGAGAGGCAGTCAGGCACCCCACTTGCAACACAAAGCACAACGAGAATCATCGCCGTCGTCGCATAGCTGCCTCTGCTTCAGTAGAGGAGAATCCTTATAAAAAAATGAACACATTGCTATAGAGCGTTCAGAGGCAGAAAGGCTTTTCTGAGTAGCTATGCAGCAGAGTTTTTTTCTTTACCCAACATTATCGTCGTCGCCATCGTCTCTTTGCCAGAGGGGAGAAGGCTGGCAGGGGAGGACCAGTAGCGTTGCTCTCGTGATCTCGTGGGGGAACGCGAGGGGAAGCGTGGAAAGGGTATGGTATGATGGTACGGCTCGGCTGGCTGCTGCTCCTGGTACATGTACATTTGCTCTTATATCGCCTATTATTATTGTAACAGCGTGAATTCTGCCTGCCAAGCCAAAGCCAAGCCAGCAGAACACTTTTTCATATACGCCTATGGATGGATAGATTTGGCCTCCTTCTCCCAAACTGCAAAGCTTATATTCATTTTTTATTCCCTTTTCTTGCCTTCCTCCTCTTCTCTCTCTGGTTTCCTTGCTCTGCAAAAGTTGTACTTGCTTTTTTGTTGTGCTGTATAAAAAAATATCGCGTACTCAAGTTCTCCTCTTCTTTTTATCGTTGCTGCTGGCCAAGTCCAATACAGTTCGACTTGCCTTGTGAAATAACGCTGGCTTCGGCTCATTCTCACACCTCTCGCAGTGCTTACCACCACCGAACGACCCATTCCCCAAATCAAACCATCCTCTTTGTCCTTGTAAAGGAGAACAAGGGGAAAAGCCTTGCAGACGCAGTTAGCATAATATATTATTATAAAGGATTCGTCTATCTGATGATGTGATGTATATCTATGTCCTGCAGTTGGCACTTAACATGGCCATAAGCTCAGCGAAATGATAAAACAAAGCGAAATTTCAGCGTATACGTGTAGGTAGGTATGTGCGTTCTGGAAGTAGTTAATAACTACAGGGGGAACACAATGTTTGCACACTTGGGGATATCCGCAACATTCCAAATGAAATGTTGGAGTTAGATATGATGCTCTGCTATCATCGCCGTTACACTTGGGATTTTTTTTATCTTTTGGACAGCTCAAGTGAACCATCCAATGAAATTTTGAAATGCAATGCATATCATCCGATTTGCTAAGGAATCATTTTCATTAATGTATAGTACAATTATTATCAGAAAAATCACATCAGAAATCATTCCCTAAATTCAATACTAATTCATCACATCACACGAAATTTGGAACCACGGAAGATCAATGATCTATTTTTGCGACAGCAATAGATGGGAAATTGGGGGCACAATGCAATGACACGTCACATCCATATTTTAGTTATCATCTTTCAGCATTTAATTTTTGCCTTTTTGAGCAAGATTGGAGATTGTACAACGATAGGCTTACGTGGCTAATTAACTAATTGACTATTGATGAATTATTGTGATTATTATTAAGCGTATTTTTGCTGTCTGACAAATATTGCTTAGATCGGAATAGGAATTAAAACATTTGCCCATTTTTAACATTTAAACACTGCTTTAGTTTTAATCGATTTAATGAAAAACTTAAGCTAAAACAGATATCAAAATTGGAACACGTAAATAATCTCATACTTTGCGAATTTTTGGTGGCTTAAACGATTCAGTACTACACTCATGATTCCGTTTCCCCCGTTCATGTACCTCTGCGTTATCATCATTAGTGGAGCTTATTGATGATGAGGTTTTCCTTTTTGACTTGTCAGTGTTTTGAGTGGAGAGAACTAGGGAAGCATACGCGTTACTAGCTTCAAGATTCTGCTTCCAAATAGCCAAGATCATATTATATAGTCGAGAGAAGGGATGACTGATTTCACCGCAACTGACCTAAGAAAAAATATAAGAAATCAGTTTTGCCTAATAAGCCACTAGTAATAATTATTACTTAAATAAAAAACATATGCACAAAATTACCTTAAGCCCCATCGCTATGCACCTGATTTTGAAGACATTTTGGCACGCTTTACTTAGCCCACTGATTGCAACAATTGGTACATTTTTGGACATTGCAATCGGTATCAACATTTTGGTCAGTAATGGAGGATCCACGTCCTTTTCTATTATCACAGCCTTTGCAACATCTTGTTCCAGTGCCGTCGAGACGCAGTTGGCACCAATTGATATGTCTCCCCTGCAAATTTACAAATAGAATGTAATGTATAGTAATACTTGCTGTAAAACTTTTCAACAATAGCCATTTTTTGCATTAGTTTATTGTTTATAAAATTGCCTCAATTTAGTATAGTTAGCCACATCGAATCCCACTTCTAAGGCACGCTGAGTATGCCAAATGTGCCTGTGCTGCCTCCTGTCACCTTTTTCTATCTTGGAAATGACGCTGAGAGGTGTATAATAATTGGGTAATTTTAAAACTTGAAAGTCTCTATAAAGAAAAGTTTATATACAATTTATTTAATAAATTTGTTTAGTAGTACGTAATTGGTACGTAACAGGTTTAAAATAAATATAAAGCAATTATATGAAAAATAATTTCTACTTACGAGCTTAAACATTCGATCAGTTCCTTTTGATTCTCATCTGTGATAAATGGCCTGTACGAGCACAGAATTACAAAGCATTAAAATAAAAACTATTTTATTTTTGGAAGAGAGAGAAAAACAATGGATTATTCATTAAAACATTCTTATTCTTCTTACCATTCAACATCTCCAGGATTTATAACCGTGGTTCTAGTGACCTTCCGTGAAGAATTAGCTTTCTCGGTTTTCTTCACTTCTCCGAGACTCAATTTTTGCTTCGTAGCAGAGAGCTTCTTTACAACTTGTTGAGACATTACTGTCATTTGTCAGATTGTCAGTCAGTAGCAATTAGATGATTATGATTGCAGAATTCCAAACGTCTATGCATTAAAGTTGTCTCATAGTTTTCGAGTGAATGTCACAGTTCACGTTGACAGTTCCTTTCAGTCAGCAGGATCAGGTTAGCAGAACATAATTCGAATAGCTACTACACCTTTCGACTTCTGACCTCTCTAGATGACCCACCACTCAGCACCCATCTAAACTAATGAATAGATTTACTAGTCAGGCGATGCTAAAACCTTGAAATGCAACTTAATAAACTTGCACAGAACTGCTAATGCTAATTGCGCAATTTTCCCGTTGAAAATTTCACATTCGAAACCTAGGGTTTACGGCAAACTCAGGGACGTCTCTGTCTCGTCTCTCGTCTGCCTGGTTGATCGTGTGCACCGTGAGCATATGATATTGCATGTGCTTTTACAAGTGCAAGTTGTTTAGCGATAAAGTAGAAAATTTACGTTTTCACATCATTTACATGCATAGAAATATCAATACAAGATGCTGTATTCCCGGTGTAAACATAGACAACTCTATGAGCTTTTTCAGTTTCTGGTGAAATTCAGTGCAGTATAAAAGAGCCAAGTCTTTGTTTCCCATTCATTTTATGTATACTTATGCATGGCGTACGTATAGGCGTTGCGTTGTTGGGCAAATTAGTACAAAGCCAAAAACCTCTTTCTGTACTTCATTTATGCATACATAATTATTAATGTACAAAAAATAAATAGTAATACCTTCTCATTTCATTAACTGGACCTCTCGAATCAAAGTAACAGTGAAACGTTTACTTACAGGACTTTGTTTCAGGAAATGAGTTTCATTTTCGAAAGTGGAAGTCATAAAATGTCTCTAAACTAATGGAAAAAATGATATTGATTTATAAGTGCAAAGTCACATTAATTGTTTTGTTGTGCTTCATTTCATAACATTAGTGATCCGGTATGCATACGACTAAAGAATTTTTATGAAAAAGTTTTTTTTTTCAAAATCATGAGCTTGTTTCCAGTATATTTGGCTGATTGTTTGCGTAGTGTTTCGTTTGGAACAGCTAGATCATGTTTCAAAACCTCCTCATTGTAAGTCTCAATTAAACGTTTTGCATATTTTACTGTTGAAAACTGGAAGCGTTATGATAGCAAAACAAGAACAGTTATGAACTAGTTTTTTAAACTTGTTATTCAGAATATTCAAAGGATTTATTTAAACTATTGTAGATTGTTGGAGATTGGAAATTTTAAATGAATAAACTTTTGACATCAATGCTACAAATTCTACAAAAGAGAAACGGTCTAAAATAAAAGTAAATATAAACTACACAAAATACTGATATGATTTTAGTTAAAAGTAATGGATCATTTTTTCAAATAATTTTCACTGCTGTTGTGCTTCAAGTGTCGACGATGATGGAGTTTATTGGAACCAATTCGCACATTGTGATCTGTTTTATGACCAGTTGAGGGGCAGCACAATAATCCATCAAAGTACAGATTTCGGTGACAGTTATGTCCGTATCCAGCAAACTTGTTCTTTCTATGATTTAGTGATATAATCTTGTTTTAAAACTTGGTTTTTCATGAGATTAATAGTAAATTGAATACGAGGTTGCACCTGTAATGGAAACCAAAACATGATTCTGGCATCGCTTCGGTTTTCCACGGCAGACGATGTAGTGACTTGTGGGCTACTGAGCAATACTCATATCCATCAGCACAAATTCTTTTCCCTACTTTCTCAATTCCTTTAATCTTCAAAGGCTTATGACTTGCACATGCCTCTGCTCCCCCAGGTAAACTGCGATTTTCAGGATGCCTTTTCCGACATCCTCCAAATGTTGCCCCATCGAATGCTAAGAATTAAATTTAAATTTAACGGATGTATAAGTACGATTTTAATTCCTTACTGATAACAAATCTATGTTCTTGCATGCTTACCTATAGAATTTACATGACGAAAGTCTCCATTGGATGATCGATGATATTCATCAGATGTAAATACCAAAGGTATTAGTGTGACAACCACGAGGTAAATTAAAGTTCTCATCCTGCTAGACAAAAACATTAGTAAAACAATTTATAAATTTAGTACATGGCACTTTTACAGATGTATATCCAATGCTTTAAATTATATTTGGGACATTGACTTGTCCCTGCTAGAAAATATTAAGCTAAATAAATGTTTTACTGCTAACTTGTTTGAAAATGGGAATCATACAGAAGAGACCACCTTAAATCAAAACTAAAGATGCTGTTAGTAATGGAGGTGGGCTGCAACAGTCACAAGTCACATCACAGACAAAATTGCAGAAACGCTATATAATTCGCTACTACGCACTGTGCAATATTGAATTGGGAGATATTCACTAGACCATAAAACAAAAAACTGTTTTATGATGAGTAATACATCGTATCAGACACGAAGCACACGAAACAATACGAGACCCCTTCCTCTTTCAGTTTGCAAGTTCAGCTTTAAGCGTTTTAGGGGGTTTACTGCAAACATTTTCATAATAATCATTCGTACATTCAACACTAATCATATCAACATGCTCGTGCATCATGGTTTATTTTTTTTAGCAAAAAATCATCCTTGCAACTTTAACATCTTGTAACAATGCAGCGCGATGTGGAATTGATGTACATACATACAAGTAGGTTTTTCATGCTTTAAGTGCTATTGTTACGTTGCATGTTTTGAATTTGGACTGTACTTAACTGTGGTGGTATAAGACTCGATACAACATATTATTATGTATAGTTAACAATGCAGATTGTTAGCATTCATTCACATCACAAGAACATTATATGTGCAATTTAATTTATGTATTTGAGGTGATGCTCTATGCATTTACATTTTACAAACTCATCTCCCGATTCTCCAATAATTGATGAAAATTAGATATTTTATACAAGGTGTAATTTTTGGCTGTAAAAACTGAGCTAGCTTCAAACTTTGAAGATCGAATAGTGATCTTGTACTGATCGTGAGAATGGCGAATTTAGAGTGTCATGTCAGATATAGAATTACGGTCGTGCAATACATATTTGGCTTTTTTATAGCAAATCTTATGAATTATGAGATATCAATCATCACATCTTAACCGTGAAGACACAAATTTATGGTAAATATTTGATGAATGGTTGATGTAAATATGAATTATTTTGAAAGTTTTTCATAATTTCGTCCCCACTTTTCTGACTCAATATAAAAGCTTACAATAGTTCGGCACTATCAAAAAATCTGTCATAGCATGCTTTGTACTAAAGCGTGAGCAACAAATGAAATAAGAACTTTTGTCTCCTGGTCCAACCATTATAAATGAGCATGTTTGGGGACTACGTATAATGATGTCATAATTCAGTGAACAAAACCCAACTTGCACTGAGTAAGAGACAATGTGCTATTGTCAGCACATATATGCCAAATTGTTAACCGATAAATACATATCATTGTAGTAACATAGTAACATCTAATATTTTGTATTAAAAAACTATAAGAAATTATCTTGATGTTTATACTTTACTTATTGTCAATCGTACGTTGGGAAGTTTTTTGTACAAAAACCCGACCTCTGTTCATCCGTCCGACCGACACACTTCTCTGATTATCCTTGGTTGATTTTGTTGCGCATTTTGTGCTTGTTAATGCTTGGATGAGTTTGTTACTCGCAGAATTCTTGCATCACAAGTAACAGTCAGCGTTTTTGGAGTTAAACGTTATATAGTTATTCGCCAAGCAGCACGCAGTAGCTTGTGATATGTTACAAAAACCAACTATAAATATAGAATCAATCTGACTGTCCAGAACATTCTACGTATTTTAAACGGAAGATTCACTTCAATTTTCCGACTTGCTAAAACGATATAATAGGGTTTTGAGATTTTAAATGATCTTATGAAAACATTAAACATTAACTTTCAAATCCGATAAAATGCGTTAGTTTATTAGTAGGTAGTAAGAGAACTGAATTCTTTGATTTATTTTAAGCATAAAGCATAGTTTTTATATTAAAATTACAACAAATTTTTCAAATAAATATTTATTCATTAATAAGGAATAGTTTATTCGTAGCCGTAAATGAATATTCATTTCATTTTTGTAGAATGCAATTTAGCCCTTAGCTGTCAAGAGAGTAATTAATGGAATGAAATTCAATGCTGACTCATTAGCAGGTGCATTGGCAAGATATGCAGAAAGATTGAAGACTACAAAACAATCGACAAAATCATAAAGTAATTATTTTTAAACGGGTGTATAGAAGGAAGTTAATTTTTCTCAAGTTCTGAATCAATTTACTAGCTTTACTTACGTGATCCAAAAGTGCGTGGAAGGGGGATTAGTGGAAGTGGAACATTGTCTGCAGGTGCGTTAGGATTTGCAGGTACTTCCGGTTCAGGCTGTTGTACTTGAGGTTCCTGTTGAGGTTGGACTGCTAATTGAAGCTAAAAATTGGAAAGGTCTCCCATGTATATAAAAGGACAGTTGAATTACAATAAAATTTTAGCTCTACGAGTTGATCGTACCTGAGGAATGGAAAGAATCATTGAAACTGTAGAGGCAAAAAACGCCAAAAAGACAAGTGTCTTTGATGCCATTATTGTGAAATGACGATGAAACTGAAGCGATTGGCGAAAAATTATGCGAAAAAGTTTTGTTTCCACTAAACCTGGAGACTGTAGCTGGATTATGGAAAGCAATGAACTTACTGATAACCGAATCTCTGCTTCCATCGTTTATATATTCACAACAAATGAGGCTATAAAAATATTTGACTTTCATGGTTTCCTCACAGAAAAGGAACTTCTGTACCAACATTTTAACCTGATTTTAAAAACGTAGATTTTATGTTGACACAGATGAATATTATGAATGGAATAAAAGGAATTTGACTGGTCGAAAGTGAAATTTCATTTGAAATGTAAATCACTGTGTTTTTAATCTTGTGTGTTCATTGATTTCAAAGTGATATCGTAAAAAAACGAGCAGCTCGAGGAAGCCCAACAATTCTTTTTAAGTTAGTTATCATTCCCGTGTTACTGCAAATTGTACATCACACATCATGACACACATCATCATCATGGGTGGACAAACAATCATTGCGTATAATGACAGATGCGTATTCTGAAAACTGAAAGCTTTCTTTTGGGGTAATCCCTGTACTCAATTACTTTGCTGCATGTATTTATTCAAAAGTTTCTCGACCTTTTCTCCGCCCAAATGATCCAATTTACATGATGTGATGATTCCATTTGCGAATATGTGTTTATTTTAATCTGATTATGCTAGTCAATTAATGATTTAAGGTTAAGCAAAAAAGGTTTTTACAGTACAGTACGTACGGTACTTTCAGGCAGCAAAAGGCCAAGAACACAATATTATTACCTACATGTTACATGCCACTTACCTACATGAAATATATTGGGGCTTTAAAATTAATTACGTATTATGCTGAAAGAGCAATCATTATGATTACATCATACAAAAAGGAATTTTCACGCCAGAATTATAGACATTTTCTTGTTGTAAGATCTTAACTATCAGGTGTAATGCATGGCCAACTTTCCTAGAAAATCTGGCTCCCAAGAAAGAACGCGCTACACTATAAGCTCAAAGCATTTTCTAGACTATTCACAATCGCCAAGACTGTTTTTTCTGCCATATTTAATGCACATGTACGATGTGTAAAAGAGTTGTTGGTTCATGATTTCAATCCCTACTCTGCTACATGTCTTGTTTAACCTACCAGTTTGCATTTTTGCTGTATTTTATGAATGATACATGGTGTACAGTGCAATGTGCCTTTGCGTTGGAGGTCGTGCGGCTGAGTATGTTTGAAAGGATAAGTTCTAAGTTTGTCGATGACATCAGATATTTTGGAACTATGTAATGCAGCCAGGGATAACGACGCTTAAAGGTACAACACTACAACAGCCCATGTGCATGTAGTGCATTGAACGAAAAAAGAAGCACGGTATCTCATGTGTTATTGTGTGTTAAAGCCACGATGATGATGACATGAAAATAAAATGAATGATCATGAACAGGACTAACATGAGTCTTCCAGCACCACATGTGACGGACGCACACTTTAGTACAAATCAATTTGAACTACTTAAAATATGATGTTGTGGTTGTAGAGAATAGTGAACACCATGTTTATACGGAATATTACCTATGATTTGCTTTTTTCTGAGTTTGCACCTAATTAACAACCGCTGATTCAGCCTCGACTTGTGTGATCATTTTAATTGTATGCGAGAGGTTTCGTAATATCACTTATCTGACAAACCAATATATTTCCTTTATGGTTCACAACTCACAGTATACATCAGGGAAGTAACATTTCCATTTTCATACTTAAAGTAAATTTTAAAAATCAATCCGAAATGAAATAAGATTCTCGAGTTATTTCTTGCAAGCAAAGGAAATTATTGAACCGGGAAAGGAAGCTTTTAAGGATTTCAATTCATTAATATATTATTGCTAAAGTAGCTGCACAATGTGGGATCTTTATAGTTTCATGTTTACTTGTATAAACTTATTATTTTACTAATGAATGAGAGAGCATCATATTAGAGGTATATGCATGTGTTTGATGTAATATGTCAGTTGATGAGACGAACACGTTTTTACTATCGTCAACCGAAGCGGTTATGAAAATCTCGTATATTATTCAGATTCTTCATATGGTACACCATTTCACTTTGAATGTGTGTACATTCTATTTTAACACTGTACCATGCATAAAATATTTTCAAGACTTGAGACTGAGCAGAGTCTTATGCTGATGTCATCACAGTTTACGGATGAATACGAAAAGAGCAAGAAAACAACATTCATGAGCCCTATAGCATCAGTAGCAGCATGAAGCATTTTAACGAAACGGCAAAAGTATACTGCTTACATATGTCTAAATGGCTACCCTCGTCGTTTTTAAACACTGAGACCGAAACTCCCTTTTCATTTGGCATGTATGTAAACTAAATAGGAACTCAGGCCGTTTAAAACAATACCTTATTAATCAGTTTGTCTGAAAACAACGTAAATGTTTACAGCATTAGATGCCTAATTTATTTTCGCTCTGTCCACTGTATTCACAGTAAATGTTAACATGTAGGTACATTATACAAGCTCCTACATTTTGTGAGACCAAACCAAATAATATCGCACGGACAAGAACTAACAAGGTGTATTCGGTAAAAGCCGTAAGTAAAAGCGTCACGTTAACTCATCAGTATTAAATTAATAGCAAGCACTGCGTATTATATGTAATGGAGTGATGTTATGTTTATGTGACAAAACGCGGTTGCTTTGCATGCTAGACATGCCAATAAAATTGAGTGAGGTAAGAAAAACCACACATCACGATTATTAGTGGTTTGCCTGTTTAGTGTTTAGAGCTACTAATAAAATACATGCAACCATACAGTATTTTTTATACTTGAGAGTATAAACTATTTAGATAATTAACTTCTCTGATATATATGCGTTTATGTGCTCACAGACTGGTAACGTGTCACAATCTTGGTGGATATCTTATACAACACTTGCAGACGAATTTACATTTTCCAGTAAGGATCATAACATCTTAGTAGTGCATAGTGTGATCTTCCCGTGATATCCAAGAATTTTCAATCAAGTGCCATCCTTGTCACCTCTGCCCTGTTCCTGAGATTGGAAAATGCATAGACGACTGACCGACCATTTGTACACACAAGCTTAAAAGTTTGTTGGTTTCAATGAGCATCAAAATTTAAAAGACCACAAACATAATTTCTTATCACTGGACAAATGAGCATGTGAGTATAATAGGCAGCTACCGCTCCAGTCCGTTTCAGTCAGGGAGAGTACTCAACACTAGAAACATGTAAAAGCAACACATCAACAGAATTTAAGTTGCATCAATCCTAAACGCAGGTACTATTGGATCAACTTTTGTTTCCTGGTGTTGCTGCATTGTATTCTGAATATTACCGGAATGCAGTTCTTCCTTCATACTGTATAGTTGAGAGTAACGTGCAAGTCTTTGTTTCTTAAGCTGAGTGAGATACAGTACTAACTATTGTTGAATTAAAAAGCAAAGCATGCTGTTTTGTGGTCAAACTGTGCAAGTTTTGAAGCAACTCTGGTGCAGTTGGAAAAGTGCTGGTTACTCGATCTTTCACCAAAAGTAATAAATTTCTTACTACTGACAAAAATGAATTTACACATGACAAACATTCATACGGATGGATGATTAAGATATATATTATGTGGAAACAAACAAAAAGATTTTTTGGGTAAGTACGCAGGCATATATATTATATTATTTTTAAATGTTCTAGTCCTGGTGTCCTGGAGCGGAGTCGGTTTTAAAAACTCAATGCTATTTTTTTCTATAAGAGAAAGTTCTAAATATTAACCAAATGGAAGAAAATACGCTAGAGTAAATCCTGATTGACAATATTTGACTATATTTGACTGACGTTACATCCAAACTACTTCATTCAATCAAATAGTAGGCATAATTGATCACCGAGTGTATAAACGACGCCATAAACGCTTACAGTTGACCCATACACAAAAACTCCAGCTACCTAATATACCTAGCTCCTGGGAGAAAATATTTTCTCTCTATAATGTATAAAGAGTTTTGTATTGATTGCATCATGATTCACTTTATACACACAGCTTCTGTATACTTTTTGGGTTTGGCAAGGGTAGCAATAAGCATGAAAAATGTTCTGAATAACTCATGTTATGCTTCCAGACTGTTTCAGTAGGTGCAAGTTCTCATGCATGGGTCATGGATGCTTCAGGTAGTGTAGAGTTTTAAATGGGGATTGGAATTATATCAATAAGATGAAATATTATTTGAATACAATCACTAATTAGCTATTTATGCACTATGCTATGATGCATTGGGATTCATGTACATGTCCGTACGACTTTGGCCATTTTAGGGTTGTATTTGTATTGTACCCTTTTAAATCGAAAAATTTGCACAAATGTCTGTCTGATTGTATTGTGGGGCAGATCTTAAAACATATCTTTCATGAAACGGTTCACTCCGTACACCAAATGCACAAGTCACGGTTAATATCTTTGAATGCATGGTATGCGTGACATTAAATGTGTCATTCTCGGCATACAACTGAGAGTGATTTATGAAGGGAAAGTCATTTAATTAATGACTAATGGGTACAACCATTGAGCATTCAAAATGATGAGAGGAATATATGATTTAAATATTTATATTAATTGCATTTTCCATGTAGATTCAAATCATTTTTGGTGCCCATATGAAGCACCAGAGTTATGCAAGCCTACCCTCTGCTTACAGATAGGCAATCTTGGTTTCATGAATCTGAGATTAGATACCATGCAAATACAGAAGTTACGTTATGTGTCAACACACCACACACGATGTCGCTCTACTCTCTTTAAATTGGCGTCTGTATGTCTGCAAAGGTCAAGTGTTAAAGCTCTTCGGTACTTTGACTCATTCATTATAATAGAATGTCACTAATGGCAAGTTATAAAGAAAGAAGCGAACGGGAGCAATGTTATTTCGAATCGTATATACAAATTCAGTTACTATTTACATGAACTGCATCATGTGGATTGAACTATAGAATGTTGCGTACCTAGTACCTACCCACATCAATATTTAGGAAGCATTCCGAAAATTCCGAAACAGTCCAGCCCCAGTTATATTTTCCTTGTGAAAAGACGGGGTAGGACACTTATCAAAATGGCTGTGCACATTACATAGTTGAAGCTCTGAGAAATCTACTTATTGCTTTTACGATGTCCGCCCGTCCATCCGAATGTCCTTCTGTACCCCACATGATTTTGAATTTTTATCACCTGGAAAGGTCAAACTTGGCAATTATATATGAATGACTCGATCTTGGTAGCATTCAGTAGCAACGAAGTCATATCAGGGATTCAGTTACTTCTTCAGCCTTCTTTTAACACCCTTATTTATTAGCCAACGATGTGAATGTTTAATTTCTCAAGATGTTTGTCAAACCACAAAATATTATCATATATGCTTCGACATGTTTTTACATTTGAAATAAAATGTTTATTCTCATTTAATATAGGTGGTGAGAACCAATCAGTAAAATCCCCAACAACTCATTGGAATTTTTGGAAAAATTTGAATTGACTGAAAGGCATTGATTTCAACATTATCGGTGCTAAAACGTATGCTTAAAATGGATCTGATTAATATGGTCAATATTAATAGAGCTGTTGCAAACACCAAGTAAGCAATATAAATGGTTTTAATTACACTTTTATCAATTAATCAATTATATCGTGCAATTAAAACCCTTAATTACTGCCACAACTAACGATTAATTAATAAGCATGACTATTTTAGCGTGTGTATGCTGTGCATCTCATGAGCCTCATTGATTAAAATGGTGCTTTATTAGCTTTAGAGTCGCATCTAAGTAATGTGAATAAAGAAACTATTAATCAAAATGTCACAGTTTTCATAGCCTCTTGGTACCTTCCTCTATTAAGCTATAAATCTGAATTAAATAATACATTGACATAGAAAATATCATAAAATTTGGATAAGCAGAATGAGTCATCTCTAAATTTTACTAACTATAAGCAAGGTTTTGCAAGCATTTGATTGATGTAAGAGAGCATGATTAATATACGATATGCATATATCAAATGCTTTCTTATTGAATAAGTTTATCAGATAACATACTTCAACGTATTTGTATAAAATCGCACATACTATAGTATGTACCGATAGCTATGTATAGTATATAGTATGATAGTTGTGAACGTGGGCTCGAGTTGACACAAGGGCGTGGGTGTACTTACTGACTACTAACGAATGGTATTCAAAAACAGACCTTCAGTTATACTTATATCCCACGTGTCAGCGCTTTCCATTTTTTAGTCGTGTCGGATCCAAACATTATCCTACCTTCAGGAAATCATTCATTACTAAGATGCATGTTTACATATAATGCAAAAAATAATTATAATCCTTCTTTTAAGGAAGCTTCGGCGAAACAAATGTTTTGAACTACAGATACCTAAATTATATAAAAACGAGAAAAATGAAATATATGACTATTCATTTCCTTTCGCACTAATGAGCAGCAGTTATTAGATTAAAGTATTCATATCATATGCACCTATTTTGAACTCCCGTTTGCTAGCCCATTGAGTTCAAAAGCACATACGAGAAAGCACTTCTTGAACCAAAAGATTTAAAATCCATCATTATTATTATTTCTTCTTAACATGGGTTGCTCATTTTTCTTTGAACTTGAAGCCTCGAGCGTTCAATAAGGTCGTTAGTTTAAAAATCTCAATAAATATTTCCATTAAATCTTATAAAAAGGCAGTGCATAGCACAGAGACGTACAAACTGTGTAGGTGTTTTGTGCTCTAGGTATTTCTGACAATATGTAACCTGATCTTAATCTTATTGAAGGAAGATCATTCAGTATTGACTTGAGTATATTATGTAGATCTTCTATATGACCCTCTATAAAATCAATGATGATTAATAAAACAGTCCATCTAACGCAATCATATAATGTATTTTAGAAGCTGTGTTGTAAGTCGGTAAAACCCACGCCAAAATCTCGTACCAGATAAGAATCTAAGACTAATAATTCTCATTTTATTAGTCAGCAACTTTGCTGTGCGTGCTTAAAGGTGAAAGGTAAATGAATGACAGTTTTTGCTACTTACTACTGTTAGATGGTTATGTATGTATGTACTACTTATTGTGAATGAGTATGCTACCTACACTCGAGTTAATTTCAGTCATAATCGACCTTATTGATGCTGATACATTAAATGAATTACGCATACGAATTATTCCATCAATTTATATAGGTGAGATAAAATGTTGGTTAATATCCACGAAATGATTCGTCTAATTATTATGAGTGATTAACAGTTCTAAAATAGTCCTAATTTAGGCAACGGTTTGAATAGTTCATCATAAATAATAACAAATTTTTTTGCCATTCAAGATTCCAACAGTTACATTAGTTTTTTCTTGCTTTTTATTCAAACAAATGAAAATACTGGTTTTTACCATCAATCATAATGATTTTCTTTCATAAAAAGCAAATCCCTGCAGATCACATCCCAGGAGAACGTTACGCTCTGATTGCCATGCATGATGTGTGGGAAATCCAGAATTTTTAATCTGTAGATTCTAGATCATTCTGCCTACGGGAATTCGGAATTTTCCTACTCATGAATTTAGCCATGCATTAAAATCGAAAGACTGAAATGAATGCTAAAAACACTTTTATTAAGCAAAACTATATATTTATCATAGAAACTTTCAGTGTTGAGGTCTGCATGGGTCTCCAAAAAAAAGTGAAAGTTGTAATCATATTTGTTTTGTGAGATTTCTTGCTTTAGACTGCACAACTAACTGAGAAAGGAACTACAACAATAAATATGCTATAACTTGAAAGAGTGAGCATCAATCATATTTGTAGACACCCAGTGGGATGCATATTTAAGAATGACTTATAGGGCATGTTTAAAAATATGATCGTCACTTAAAACAATTTGATTCTTAAATCACTGTAGAAAGATACCCAAGTTTGCAAAAAGTCTTTCGTATTAATACAAAATATATGAACTATATGATTTAGAATGTTTAGACTGTTTTGTAGTTATCTTTAAAAACTCTATACGGAAATGGAAATGTGCTCAAAGAGAAATCTCGTAATAGAGACGAAGGGAAAAAGTTTGAAATTGTGAATGAGAATTCAAATTTTTTCTAAACTTAGGATTAGTATATTTCTAATTAGCATTCTATGAGTGTAGCCAACGACCAAAGAATTCACAAAATTTAAAGTTAAGCAGACAAGAACGAGCATCCCACCATGTAACATTTTAAAACTTTTGTGATACAATATTTCAGTATCAGTCAGTGTGACTACAAAATCCTGAAAATCTTCACGGGAAGCTTCTAAAGGTCAGCATCAACATTTTGGAGAAGACAACAATGAACCGAACGCTTACATATACATATTTTAGGAATTCAATTCAATATAATAATACATATGGGTACACATATATAGGCTATATAAACTCGGCATCGGCTTGTATTTTGCGATTTATGTGATATTAACCACTTTAGCAGACTATGTAAAGCAAACACAAAAATCTTATTTTTTGTACAGCAACATGCCTAAAGAGCAGAGAAGAACTTGATTTCTCTCCTTATATTTTATACTTAATGTGCTATAAGGTCTTGCCTTTTAATGTTACTGCACTTTACATTATAAAATGATAATGATGATGGTTAAAAGAAAATACAGTCGTAGAAAAGTAAATAACGTGACGGGCAATAGGTATCTGAATGACTTGATTCATGTGATAAATGTTGATTGTTCAGCATTCCGGATATACAGTGTGTTGTTAACAACCCATTTTGAAAATTACTCAAAGAGAGAGACTAGAGCAATAAATCCCAAACAGGATTTTCCAAGTAAAAACGAGAATAATCTTCACTTGAACTCACCTTTACTAATCTGTACAATACACATTATCATTTCATCATCATAACGTATAAACACATACGCTTCATGATTGCATACTACAAAAAAAAACTCTGAAAAAGGATGATCCAGTCAACAAACATTCTTCAAGTACGCAAAGTTTATAGTTATTAAGACACGAGTCGCTTCTTCTAGACTAAGGATATCATCATGGCTATGATGACCATACAAAGTCGGTATTTCCTTACTATCAAAGAATATATTTTTTCTAAATAAAACTAGTAAGATACACCCATACGACACTACTCTTGCTCTGTTTCATGTTTATGGTGTGTAATAAAGTCAACAGGCTTTGGTCTCTTAGTAAATCTAACAGACAATAAGAAACGTTATAATGTTTGAAAGTTAAGAACTAAGATGAACTTCACTAGTATAAAAAAGACAGACAAATCAAATCATAGTTTAAATGATACTGGCATTTATACAGCATATACATATGTGCGTCCACCTAATGCAGTCATAATCGCATAGGAAAGGAAACATGCAATCATGTAGCACGTTGTTTTCCAAAACCGACAATCATTTTGGTGTTTTGGAAAGTATCATGAATCATAAGCAATATTGTTGCATAAGTTGTATTCGATTTCGACTACAGACGTTTCTTTGATCCAGTAAGTATTGCACCAGTGTTGTCATTTTATGCAAAAATTTACTTAATGTGGATCCGATTCTCATTCTCAACTAAAAAGCGCTTTCATCTCTAAAAAATAATGCGCCATTATTTCAGACTGCAAACTTCATAATATTATTATGAATGAAAGTATGTAATGTATGTATGTATATATTGAACAGATAATAGCTTTTTGCCGTCGAAGATCATTTACTTGGCTAGCATTCTGAAAGGGGAGTGATGTTGAAATTATGTAACAACTACTTTTGTAGCACAAATGCGCAAAGAATGACCTTGCATAATAAGCATACATATAGTTATATACACAAGTGAAGACGAGCTCCCCACCTCCTATGACCTATGATCACAAAAAAGTCAGTGAGTCCTACCCTATTATGCTAAATAATTTACTGATAACGATGTAAACATTTTCATGCTCGTGTGTTAACTTTATGTTAGGTTTTCTTTCTATCTACATACCTCGCAATAAAATACAATCATTATACGAAAAGGGTAAGTGAATAAGTACACATATACAGTATAATTATATTTGAATCCGTATATGTGGATGCATTCAAGTGATTTCGCTCACAACTATCATTTAACAGTGTGCTTTCGGTGGTTAAACCCTTTCTTACACTCTTGATATCTTGGGATTATTGTCATCCAAGCCGATGCCTTCGTATTATTTATTAACAGGTAGCTTATTGAAATAAACAGCGGAATGTCCCTTAATCGTAAGTTTGGTCACTGCCGCAATACTGACCACCACAAGGGAAAAATCTTAGAAATTTAGTTAGTTGATGCTGTCGAATGCTTGGCCAACAAGGACAAGTTTAAGCGTTATTCATCTCATTCCCATTTTATATGACATACCTATGTAGTATGTACATGGTATATAACTTGTAGAAAGTAGAAGTAGATAGTTCACAAATCCGACAACAAGATCTTGATCTCATATCCAGTTTTGACTGGATTTAGCTTAAGCAAAAGAAGCATCAAAAAACTAATAAATTTATCTTTCAATAATATGATTGATAGTCCTCACATTCGTAGTTGACAACTTACAGTTGAGCCATTAAATCCGACCATCACACTATTTTTGTTGATGACGTGAGCTATCTGGATACGAAAACGCTTTAAAAAATTTGAAATGAATGCTATAACCAATACTTCTGCTGAGTATAGTGCACCAATTTTACTGCCAAACATGCGTGTGAAATTTCTGTTGGAAAAGTTTTGTGCATGTATGTAAAACTTCCATTAGCTCAATATAGTTTTTCAATTGAAAATTGGTTTACTAAACCAACGGATCATAGAAGCAGTATTTAGACTAGTAATAAGTAATAATATGAACAACATGCAGGAAATGTTCCGAACGTCTACCTGTACGTAAGAACAGGCATTATTATCAATATGTTTGATTATATTTATGATGGGTTATTACAATAACCAATGGCATGTGTTGAAAGCTACAATTTGTTTGTACCTGCCGTGTCTTACGTTTAATACCATTACATTTAAAAACATTCTCAATTCAGTCCTGTTTTGCACGCTCCAAATTTTGCACCAGCTAAATACGGCAAGATGACAATGAATTTTCTACAAGAAATGAAGTCATCAAGACTTTTATTGCCCAAGAGAGTATCATCGCGGTGCAAAATTGTCTACCTTTTGTTCTTAATAGTCAAAAAACATTTTTTTTTTGCCGTGAGACAACTGGAAAAAGGAATATAGCACTTATCGCCAAGTGGCAAAATAGAAAATTGTCCAGCACGCAAACATGTTGTTAGTACGGCTATTATTTATTGGTGATGAAATCAAAATAAAACTTTTGTGTTTACAAAATGCTTATCACTGTCATTGCCTGAAGATGGAATCGGCTTGATGATGACATGCATGTTCATATTTAAGGACAAATACTTCGATATAGAAATGTTTTGGTTATGTTTATAAAAAATATTCATGCATACATCATGCTTAAATCATACATCTAATGAATACCTACATTTTTACACTTTCGTCGCTGGTCGTGTGGTGTAGTTGTAGCAGGACACATGAGATGACGTATGACAGTATATAGTTACATGGTAGTAGAAAGAAACTTCAAATGAGCAGTCACTAGCCACTATATGAGAACATAATATGCATAATAATGATGTATCCTAAATTGTGATATTATTAAGGATGATGTGATGGCATAGCGCACTCCTTCGTAGTGCTTTTTAGGCCGTGCCAAACATTGCTTAATGGCAACGATATTCATGTAGAAGGATATTCACACACTTTTCAGATCTAGCTTTCCTATGCACAACCAATATTGAATATGTTCCTTCACTTGCTTACACATGATGATTTTTAGCGCATATTGGTTTTCTCTTGGTTCAGGATTGAAGATGATTGTTTTCTCATTGCCATCATAGTCCATCTCTGAGCATTCCCTAAGAAGCTTCGCACGGAAATTCGAAAACCATTTATCAGTTTAAGTTTCTCATTGCGGCTCAGTGTACAATAAAGATTTTTCTGCATATTTTTATAGCGCTAGCAAGCAGGCTGGATTCATTCATTCGACAGAGAGTTAGTGAAAATTTAACAGAAAATCAGCTATATATATATGTGTTTGAATGAGAACTCTAAACCCATGCTGGCAATGCTAGTTTAAAGAAAAGCAACCAAACTTTCTGATTTAATTGCTACTCCCCGTTATCTAGTTTTCTGAACCAAAAGTTCAAAAAGGAATGGATATAAAGTTTGTGGAAATACCGGATACTTTTCTTTGGGTAAGGCACAAAATACTCTGTAAACACGATTTGTTACTTCATTACATGCATGCATGGCCCATTAATTTGTCTTTGTTCAGCTGCAAATTGGTAGAATTAGGCAGAATGTATAGTTTGATTATTGACTATATCACTAGGATATCATCATCATTACCATCATTATTATTATTACTGTTGTATGATGAGAGTTTTATAATAACAATCAAAAATGTGTATATGGCTATTGACAATAGGTTTGGTAATATATAATATGTGCATTCATAGAACAACTGGCAACTGGAAGATTTGGATAGAATTAATAATTCTTATTTTTAGCACATGTACACATAATAGATTCACGATGTTTTAGCGTTGTACATGTGTGCATTGTATGGTTTCGAAAGCCTTGGTTTATTTACTAAAGCCTGTTTTGACTTTATTAGTTCTCTTCGATGATATCATCGTTTTGCACTTGTTTAAACGTACGTATATGGCCGTGCTCATTTTTATACAGTCTATAAAGACGATGATGATGATAGTAGAAGTACAATGGTATATGGAATACAACGGACTGATGATGCAGCCATTGATAAGTAAAGACATTTTACGAGCAGTCATCAAGTTTTTTCTTGGACACAAAAACAATGAGTACCTACTTAGAAAATGTAGCGTGTTACATTGCCGTGTACATTGAGGTAAGCATAAAGAAGAACTTCATTAACAAAAGCTCAGTAGACACGATCACGGTAATTCATAGTAGTATTGCATGGTATGGGTAATTTTATGCCTGAGAGATGGAGTAATGATTTTAAATATTTTATAAACCAATTACAATCATTCCGTATTAGCATTCGGCAAGTTATAGAAGAATATAAGAGTCAATTCGATGATATCTCTTTTGAAAAATAGTATTATGAAATGAATGTCCAACAAGTTCAAATCTGCCATTTAGCAAGAAAGCATCTTCCATAAACCGCTTTACATGAGCGGTTAGGATAGAGGCATAATACAGCAGCAGTTTCAAAGTAAAATATAATGGTTTACCGAAGACTATGACTAGATTACCGTAAGTGACTCGATTCCAGAGTGGGTGGTGGCGACATAAATGGTATGTAAACAGTGTAAGTAATATACTGAAGTAGAATATACGAGAAACATCACAATAGGGGTGGAAAATTGTATGAATGAATACACAAAGTTTATGCTGAATATAATATGTATTAGTACTTTACCCCTTCACAGGTGTTGCATTCTTCATTTTACAATTTACAGCAAACATACATAAAAGCTTCTTTTCTTACAATCTATGGTTAAAATAAAACAGTAGTAATAATTTGTTACGAAAATGATCGATGAATGCCATCGTAGGGGATAATGGTGATTGCGAATTCTTAAATAGGTTGATGACATCATGCATTGGACTATTTTCCTCTTTAAATGTTGTTGGAATGGAATATTAGAAAGACTTTTTAACGATTGATTGAAAAGTCGTGATTTCGTGACATGTTTCCTTTCACACGACTTTCAAATATATACATAACTTTTGAGGTTCCTCTTAAGACATTTTCAGTTTATTATTAGGGTAAGAATAAAAACATAGGGCACAATAATCGAGAAGCAAAGTTTAGATGATGATTATTAACATATTCATGTATGAGTGCATGCATGCATGTAGACCGACCGAATACATATTTGGTCCTTTTATAGATATGTATAAATTTAATAAAAAATATTATGTAACTTGTCAACAAGATCATCAACTTTTTTCGTGTTGATCATCATCAAGTGTTGAAATAGAAATGACTGGACCATTGCATTGCATATATTATATGTATTCAGATATGCGCATGTAAGCATGTTGTTTTTGTTTATATTAATGAAATGTTGTGGTGGAAAATATTTCTGGACCAAAAGAAAGTTGTTTTGGCACAAAGAACCACACCTACACTTTAATACTGCGAATTCCATTGTCTCGTAAGTTGTTGTCAGAAAGAATGAAAACTTTCTGCCACGAGCACTACAACAACTGTCTACATCCATAAAACTCACTTTTCATGTATGATCTCGGTTTTGTGTAATCCTACAAGACCCTACTACATAGGAGACGTCATTTCGATGACTTTGAAGTAGTGACTATTCTTGCATAGAGGTCTTATAATCGTCTATTCAATTGAAAACCAACCTTGTTCAAGTTACGTAAACTTTTAGCGATATCTTGGGATGTAATTATTTTTATGCCATTATACCATATTTTATGCGTGTCTTGTAGTAATGTGATGTAGTACGTGTGCATCTTCTTGTTGTGACTGCTTTGCTGACCATCGTCATAATGCAAACTAGGTGAAGACGGGTGACGGGCGAGAGGCAAACCCAAGTTAATTTGTTACAAAGTTAATTGTGATATGCATATATAAAATCATGAATACATACAAACAGAATTGACTACAATATCTGTAGTTTAACAATCTCTTGTAGTCCGACAATACTCATAACCATACTACTCATACTAGTGTAATAGTAATGAGTTTTATGTACTTTGGGTTGTATACAAGCCGAAAAAGAATGAGTGCTGTTCAACCCACCTTTATTGCTAATCTCCATCTCCTACAACGCAGTAAGCACATACTTTACCTTTGCATAATAGAAAAGGTCTGTGGAAATCAGTTGGCCAAATTTAAAAATGATTTCACCAACCCATTCTGACATCTCAAGGGTCTGGTTTACATCTCCCTTGTATATTTTACAATGCTGTGTGGAATCACCGTCTCTCCCTAAATAATAATTTGCCTAACCTACAAGTTGTAGGCTACAATTGTAATTTTTACATTAGCTAAACATAGCTCCTGTTCTGATGTTGTGTTTGTGAGCAAGGACGCAAAGATGTTAAAGGTTTGAGATGATAGCGGAGAAGAGATACTCGCATTCACTATAAAAGCAGTTTGTTTATAACTACCTAATGCCGAAATCTTTAACAGTCGATGACGTGAACATGTAAACATTGTGAAACCAAGTAGTTCATGGCTTTATTTTTCTTTTTTTCGTTCGTTCAACTTGGTTGGGGATTGGGGTATTCTTTCCAGAAGAAAAGTATAAGCATTCTCACACCGCTATACACTCTAATAAATTATGAAACTGACAAAAGTGATGAATAATGAAGTGAATACCGAACTGTAATGAAGGATTGATCCCATATCTATATAATGAGCTTATTTGATCATTAGCAAGAGGGAGAAATCAATGTTAAATCATACATGACATGATTTTATTTTACCCCTCTAACCTTAACACTATCAAAACTCACGTTTCTCTTCGTCAGTAGATTATATTATGCACACTAGGATATGTGCATGAAGTCATGTGCGTGTATAATCAAAATGAGCATAAAATTACTGTAAAATTGATACAGTCAAAAAGAAATTTTTGTTGTTTTTTAAAGTGGAACGATAATGAATATCGTCGTGTCTTTCCTTTATTCCGTTTATACGTGACATCATCGCTAACAAAAACCTTTATAAATCATTTCATTTTAAAATGTTAAAGGTCATCCGTGTTAGTAAGTTTAAGGCTTGTCCAGTAAAGTATCAAAGCATTTTTACGCAACGAAAATGACATAAAAAGAACATTTCGGTGAGCGGCTCATCATTATTCATTATTTTAACCCGTGGGTCTGGAATACTGGATGTTACTACATTAAACAAAATTGCATTACTAGTACTTCTAGAGTGTTTGAATGCATCATGACTTGAGGCTAGCACGCTGGTTATTATCTGACTATGAGAGGAAGCAACTAGCATTTAAAAATTTATTGTGATGGACAAAGTTCATTCACGAAATGTGTCAACATATAGAGTAATGGCAAATTACGCTCCCTCATTTTAATTTAACTTTGCAGTTGAGTTTTACGGACTGCAATGACTGCATCGTATCAATACACACGTCCTCTCTTCTCTCTCTGAGAACAAGGAATGAAATAAAACAAACCATTGCATTGCCTTTTATTAAACGAACCACGCAGTTTAATATTCGTAGACGTTGACTACAATTCAAGCCAACTCAAACTCATCTGAAATAATCACTGTTCAAGTGTGAGAAGCGGTAGTCGATGATTAATAGTCAGCAGTCCATCATCCTAACGAGCACTTTATCTTAATCATCAATGGAGATAAAGAATGAATAAGCATTAAAAATAAACATGATGATATCTTCAACTTTACGTTAGGCATACATGCAGGACAACAACAAAAAATGTACATTACCTATCTTAAATTCCTTTTTGCTCATTTTTGTACTCGCTGATAGTATGACGTGGCGAGTTCTAATCTTTGCTTCACTAGGCATTTGTAGTACCTTCATGAATTCCCAAATTTCCAAATCCGGTGGGTACAGTTTCTCATTATAGCTTTGCTCCTAAGTATAAAACAGTTCGTTTATTTAATGAAGACAACTTGTTCGCATTTATAATTTAGGCAAAAGAGCTCGTGATGTGCTCTCATAAATTGCAAATCAAGTCCTTTAAGACGCACATTACTATCATTTACTACAGCAAAGAAAATCTAATGTCAAGTCGGTCCGTGACTATTCAACGTTATGATGATGGTGCATCATGCACCCACACACGTCGACTCGCTAAAGTATTTGTTTTCTCAATGTTCTATAGTCATTCAAAGAAATGATAGGTGTAAGTAACCAAAAGTTTATGGCAATGCAATATTGGGTATAATTAAAGATGAACTAATGTAAATGTCATACGTTTCTCATTATGACTAGCTGTGATTCACATTTAATTTCAAACTAAATACACCTGGAACCATTGACCTTTCGTGCAGAAAACTGTATTGGGTACAAACTATTTTGTGATGTCACAAAGCATTGGTCCTCAAGTAATTAAATCTTGACCATCTTATGATCCTCGTTCTTTGTGCGTCAAGGTCATTCTACCTATTGCAACTTTTCTCTGAGTGATTCCTCTGAGGTAGCTTAAATTTTTAAACAAACAAATAACTGGATGTTAATATAGATGTATAATGTTGATGTAATGTTACAATAATATGCAAAAAGCAATGCGGAAGGAAATGTTTAGGTACATACGCATACAAATACACAAATGGGCTATATGAAATGACTCTTCAACTACTCGTTTCCTGTAAACAAGGTGATGTCATTTTTAATTTACCTTCTTGTTGTCTCTTATGACTAGACTCTTTCAGGGGAAAACCTATTACAAATTTGTGCGGCCAAAATGTAGATATTTTTTCATGTTTCTGGAGATTTTTGTGTATAGGATCTTCTCATATGATCCTCTGAAATGCGTATAATTCGTTGGCATTGATTAGTTTAAAATCTTTTCGAACCAACAAACAAGATTGTCAATTTTCCAGTATCAATATGAATCACTCAGCTATTTTAATAAGATCATTTAAATAGAAAAAACTAGACAATCCAGTTATCGACACCAGCACCAGTCGCCCTATTAATCTGCCTCGTCGTGAGTTTCAGATTCTTCCGAATTGCGTTCCTTTTTTCCTACAGTTCCTAAAAGATTGCATTGCTAAGCCCAATGGCTAAATGTTCAGGCATATGTGCAATACAATAGACAGCAACAAAATCCAAAACATTCATAATATTTTACATAATTTATCCTATGTAATAAAAACAATTGTTTATTTGTTTGTTGAGTTCTAGTGGCTCTAAATCTAATTCTACTGTTGACAGTCGCTAAAAGCATTTTTGCACAGCTAACAAACAAACTAACACAACGAGCTTTATTGTTTTAGCAGAGTTTTATAGCTCATTTGTGAGCATTACTAATGAAATGTAATCACAAAATGGGTGTGTACATGGGATGGAAATTAAAGAAAACTAGACAAATACAACGGCAGAATTGCATGTTATATTAAACAGCATTCCATCCATTTCAATATACTTCCATCCTAAGATAATTGCTTATTATTTACATTATCAAAGAATAATGCAAAAGTTAAACAGAGTGATCTAAAAATTATCACTCTGTCATTTTTACCGTGTTTTTGTTTTTATTCATCCCCGACAACTTATTCGGGAAAATGTCTCTACAGGCCGTTGTGTGTAGTTTTGAATAATTTGCCGAAATGATATGTGTATTTCTTCTGTCAGCAATTAGTAAATCAGAAACCAGTGCAATCAGTTGTTGTCTTTGATAGGACAATCTCGTGCATACGCTTGTTATTTCAGGAGTTAGGTCATCACTTGAGAATTTTTGGTGTTCTCTATCCTGTACTACGTAATGTCATGCATATGAAATCTTCCCATTTATTTACTAGTCCTCCCACATTCGAAAAACTCTTTTTTATTATTATTATGATTATAAAGACTCTTCTTGATCGGTTGCTTTTTCAGCATCCCACACGACCCAATGCAACAACATTTTTACTGCACAGAAACTACAACAAAAATCGTACAAGCATCCACTCTTCCAACAACAAAACTAATCTCTTACCGTCTTACCTCGGGTGTCGCTGTTGTTACCTACCCAGTCAGAGAGAGAGAGAGACGATCACTAGTTCAAGGGGTCGTATAGTCACAGTCATAGAAGATACAAGCATGATATGCCTTCTTTAGTTAGCTCATTACCACAAAAGAAGTTAATGTGCTCTGATCATCCACACCAAAACGAACGTGGGAGTTTCCATCCACTTAATCATCCTCATCATCATGATCTCCCGAGTTTGCTGCATAGAGAAACCTGAGGAGAGGATGACGAAGAAAATGAAGATGGATACAGGGTTTTGAATTATGTGATCTTTCCTACATATGCATTTGCATCTATATATTGAATGCATACGAATGAGGACTTAGATGGCAATGAATCTCTTTACTCATCTGCTGTAAGGACATTCCCCTACTCAAGGAATGTTTACAGTTTTGTACATTGTTCGTTTTTTACAATGTTTTATATTTACACATTACATCATCAGATGCCATTTTCTATCCAATCAAATTATGTATACCTGATAAATATTTTTGATAAATGGATAGCTTTTTGATGGAGTCAGGTGGAACAACTTAACAGTTAATAATTACTTCATCATAATCACCTTAAACACGAAAGCCAATTAAATACACACATTTATTGCAAATCATGATATTATATTGTCCAATCATCTTCAAAGAATAAAAAACTTGAGAGTAAAATATTTTGTATAGCAGACTAGTTGCTGCCATACAAGCATTTTCTACAATATGATGTCATTCTTTTAAGCCTTCATCATCAGCATCATGAGCAATGGTACCACCTAAATTTGTTTGCGGAAAATAATTATTTTTTTTTTGCAGGCAGAGAACTGCGGAGGTGCATGTCACAAAAGTTACATCCACGTAAAGAAAAGTTGAAAGGAAAAGGAACAAAGGCTGTTGAATTGTAAGCAGGACGAAAACTATATCCACTCCTTCAAAATTTACATTGCTAACTCCAATTTACAATTATTACCAAGTTTTTATGCTGCGGCATCATAAATTGGGACCTCTTTGAGCTTACTTGAAAATGTACATTGATGATGTTAAGGGGAAGACCAAACCAAAAATTAGCTATGAGTAGAATTCAGAGAAGAAGGAAGCGTGACACTGCATTAGCTGGTCTGTCGTGTTGCGTGTGGGACTTTACTTGTAAAAACTGCATACATCATCATACCGCTACTACTAATGTTGATGATGTTACTTCCCAGATTTTTCTTTGTTATTTTGTGGTTGTTGTTCTGTTGTCTGTTTTGGCCAGTGCACATGATATTGTTTATTTATTAGAATGTTGAAGTAATAGTTAAATTGGTAGTGTCATGTCAGTTACTTCTGTGCTCATGCTCTTCCCTACAAACCTCGTCGCGTCGACGGTGCTTGTGTATATATCATTCCTTCACCATACTCTATTAATATTTATACCTCAGTTTTTCTCGACTGGGTTGGGACTGATGTTGGAAAATCACTCTTGATTTGCATATAAATATTCATATGCCATTTATTTATACCTCCTGCTGCTGCACATCAGCAGAAACAGTTTGTTAGTAGATTATAGGTACATGAGAATGGCCACTTGGTCCAAAAGTGACGATCCGTGATGACGGTGGTGATGCAGACAAGTAAATATGCGCATGCAATTTGTAGTGAGTTCTCTAATGCTACATTTTTCGCCCATCAAAGCAAGAAATGAAATACAAAAGGCCGGTACACGCAAAATAATGATGACATGCCTGCAACGCAATTTAGCACATAACCGTAACATGACACTTAGAATTTAAGCTGCTCAACTTAGCAGGGATTTCCAATTTTATTCGCTTCAACAAAATGATATAGAGCAAAAATTCTTCTAGCATGTCATCATTCCTATCACGGAGAAAACCACATTGAACCCCGCTAATGTTTTCCATGCATGGGTAATAACTTTGTACTCAAAACTCTATGTATAGTCACGAATTTGTAACACAACACAGTTCAGTCTCAATCTCACTCTGTAGATCGAAAGGCCGTCCGGTTCCAGTTTTCACAAACTGCAAAATCTTGTTCAACGGTAAGTTGTTCAGATAATCAGGAAATGGGGTCGAAACTTTAAAATAGCCGCTGTCATTCATATTTGGGTAGATAAATGCGATAGATATATACGTTTCCGAATATTTTGAATATGAACATCGTCGTGCGTGGGACAACTCCTTACGCGTTGTTAAAACAATAATGCTTACTACTCGTCTACGTCTCTCGTTTTACTGCCCAGGACTAACAATTGAAGGGGAACCATTACGATTGCCACTTTTTCATTCATCCCACACCTGAAAAAATAATCGGTTTCTCTGGGACGTTGCTAAACACCTTTTGTATTATTATCTGCTTATTATCTCCTTCAATAATAGTAGGCTTATGAGTAACTGAAGAATGAACCTCCTTTAGACATACACACGCATGTTCAACGTGTATAAGAACTATAAACTCATTCACGATGATGAAATGGTATTCTTGTCTCACTCAGCCTAAATCCCAACTCCACAAGATACCGTCATCAACATAGTCGTTGTCGGCGTCAGCTAGTATTTTTAGCGTGGGCAGCTGTACATGTGTGAGTGAGAGAAAGGAATTACTAGAAAAAATGGCAAAATGCCTATAACCTGTAGGTTGCAACGGTTATCTTCACTTGTATTGATGATGATCTTACGGCAAGAGAATAACAATCTGACAGAATTTGTCTATGGGCGCCTATCGTGTATACCTTCTTATTGTAAATGCATGAAAATGTATCGCACTTGAGTAACTTTCAAAAGTTCATAAATACGACAATGGAGAATGCTTTACCCACTATTAAATTGTTTTGTAAGGAAAAAAACATAAGAATGTGTATGATATCACTAGCGCAGTTTCATAAAACCTGATGCTGCACGAAAGCATTATTTACGGCTTGTACCAGTCTTTAATAGATCCGTCTTCATTTCCAAACACTTATCTGGCGAGATTTACTTACGCTTTTTTACACGATGTAACACTGCACTGCATTGTAAAGCATCTGAATACCTTAATATGTGTTAATCCTGCTCCGAATTAAAGTGAAAAGGTTGTAAAATGTTGAAAATCATGTAACTACGTAGCTGGCGAATATAAAATCAGATTATAATTCATGCATGCTTGCTAATTTCGTTGTTTTTGTGTCTGAAGGAGTGTTTCGTAGGAGAGGTCTTCCCAACTAACTGTCTAGCAGGAGAATCGAATGGTTGTGATGCAAAACTTCACTTGGCTTATGTACTTATTTGTCTCAAAAAATCAGCTATCAAAAGTGATCTTCCAATGCTGGTGCCAGTATAGTAGTAAAGTGACTAAAGTGTGTGTAGAGCAAGGTCGTCTATTCGTTTCATTCATTGACTAGTATTAAATGCGGTCCTGAATCCTGGTCGCACACATCACAAAAGTAATACAATACATTTTTATGAGATATCATAGTCTAATCCTTAGATCACCTCATGCTGAAAAAAGGAATGAATAAAACATTGCATTTTTGGTTGCGTCAAGTTTCCATATACTATGTGCATGGTTTTTGTAACAAAATTAGAAGAGCAGTCGAGTTTCCTCCTGCTGATTTCATGATCATCATTTGTATTTATTTTGCACATTTACTTATCTTGTATCTCGTCTTATTTTTGCCACTGGACAGTAACCAAACACCATAAGTGTGCTACAAGTCGTAAACTATACACTCTCTCACAATTTTGACATGTTGCTAAAAAGCCATTTCCTGTTGGTTACATCTTTCATCTTATATACGCTAGTTATCGTTCTGCTCACCTAGTATAGAATCTCCTTTTTCATGCTTTGCCTATTTTCAGCTTAAGAATATGTAGGGTAACAAACACTTCATTTGCATATTGTTGGAATCCTTGAACTTGTACATAAAGTGAAGTTGCCAGAGTTGACGTTTTCATGTGATGATATTATAGCATGCTCTTAAAATAATTAGACTCAGATTTTGATCTAACACTAACTAAATTCATGCACGTTGAGCACACACACATAAGCCAGCTGTAAGTTAAGGTTAATCTTGCTATTAATGTGAAATGTGAATAATGCATTCAATCACTTGGCGGCATTTACCCATACGAGCTCTTTAATGTCCACATCCCTTTCATCTTTACTTGTCTCTAGTTTTTTCTACAAAAACATTCAAGTCAAGAGTTCAACTCGTCTCTCGTAGTCGTGTGCAGTTATTGTGAAGTCTCACAGTGCAAATTCCTTTGATACCTGATATGTTGCATATTTGCTACAGAATAGCTACCTATCTGGCTATAACAATTAGAAGAAACTGACCATTGTATAACGCACAATAAGACTACATTCTTTTTTAATACAAAGCAATTTTCATGTATGTCATCATTATCATTATAAGCGACTACAAAAGAAGTTTATACATAATATTTAATGTACCTAAAACCTAACCTCTTTGATAATATGTGTGTATATATATATATATATATATATATATATATATATATATTCATTTTGTGTGGTTTTTGTTGTTGTGGGACAGAGAACAACTTACTCTTCTTACTTTACCAACAACTCTGTGATAGGGAAAGGTGTATAGAATAGAGATGCGATGTGATGATCATCATGTCCATGAAAAAAGGATGCGGAGTTGTTGGTGTAAGCTGGCAGTTGTGTCTAGGAGCTCCTGCAGGAAACACGTTGTATTTTTCCCTCTGCAGGAAAAAAAGTATAGTTTATGTATTTTTGGTGTGTTGTTCAAAGCATTATATTGCTACATACATTTACAAATTGATGATACGTTGATTTGTAACACTAAAATTGCAACGAGTACATGTGCTTAATCAGTATATTTTCTGAAGCTTTGTGTTTGTCTTGTATGATGAGTACATATTGTTAGCAGAGTATATTATTGTTCACACATGTGTACATGAAAATATTATAGTTCTACTTTTACTGAATACTATATAGCTTTGTGTCATAGTGCAACAAACGCATTAACAAGCAGTCTGTCATCAGCCATCATTATAAACGTCTTTTAAAAATCCTAGCATCATTGTTGATTTTATTGATCGTAAAATACGACAACGATAATGGAGGCACTCAAGGACTGACAAGAAATCAGAGTTAAGGAAGGGTCGTCTTTCGTTGACTTATATGGATCTGATGGCCTCGGAGAAGCTGCGTGTTGAGCTCTTTTTGTGTACATTTGCTGGTGTTGCGCAGACAGAAATTCATTCCCTACAAATTCCACATCTTACGCTTTATGTATCCTTACAATAAAAAAACTAAGCAATTTGCATACAGCACGTGGAACATGTTATGCTGATGCCTAATTATACATCATAGATATTAGAATGTGTAACTAGTTTTGTATGTGCCTCAAATATCAAACAAAAACACTGCCTTTGAGACCCATGCACAACTACATGCAGAGTGAATGTCCGGATAATATGTAAACACAACAACATCTTTAACGTCCCAACAGACATACATGTATAGTATCTTGTTCTGTGAATTTGCTATTCGTGAACAACAACGATATTTTTCTCTTTAACCGAAAGATAGTGCTTTTTGCAAAATCTCTTTCGTTCATTTTTTGACCAGCTTACTTGGAAAGGTATGTTTGATCACCTTCATTCGTCACTACCACCTTAAAAACATTCCAGTTTTGAAAGCATTTCTATTTTCTTAATCTACATTCTTAGCAATAGTTTATCTAGTGAAAAATCTGCTTAAAAATTCTTGGAACTTTTACTTTACTGTCTGGTAAATTGAGAGGCTGAATAAACTTACCACTTGAAAGTACATGCAATTCACTTCAACGCATATCTAAATTTAAGTCAATGACAGGGACAGAAAAATTTCAAAAACACATAATAAAAAAGTCTTGCACTGTCGCTAAAACACTATACCGTTTGTTGCAAGGTTGGACCCGCAAGCAATAAGTTGCTGTCGGATAGTGCTCCAATACTTTGGAAAAAACGAAAGCAATAAAAATAGCCGTTATGTTTATCTTTGCCATGTGAAAGTAATAACTTATTTTACATACTCAAGGATTTTTAATGCACACTACGACACGATAACAAATGCAGGCAAAAGTGTTATCTGTTGTACATGTGTAGGCTAAAGCGAACTATAAAATATCTAGTAATACTAAAAACCACAAAGCTGACAACATATCCGACTATACTATTATTATCATCTTCATCAGTTTTTATTGATGATCAACGTTTCTTATTTATTTTCAACGTGCATGTTATTGGTCGTCTAATATGGTGTGTTCATGAAATGAATAATATCAGAATGAAGCTACCTACTACTAGTAGTAGACCATCATTAGTGAAGGGGACTTTGGTAATTGATGCTGCACGTGATGAAAAGTAAAGTGCATTAAATCCTTTAAAAAATCGCCACGCAAAAATCTTGGAGTGTTCTAGTGGCCTAGTTGTTTTACCAAGAACATACTATAATATAAGCTCCTGTGTATCCCATAAAATACCAACAAAGGAGGCAGCTATAAAAAAGGTCGTGCTGAAAGAAAGCATGATAAAAGATTCTTCTTCGTCTTGAGTTAGGTTAGTCTTATGTCAAACCTAGGATCAACTCCAACACACATTCATTTAACCTTCCATTTTCGCAACTTTAAAAATCCTGCGAGAGCGTGAAAAATGCTTCAAGTTTACAATATCTTGGATGAATATGTAGAATAGGCAGTATATGTATTTTCTTTTATTGGCAACTCATTTCTTTTGCCAATTTTATCTTCAACACACAGCATTTATGGATGGATGTGGTATATTGTGTTCTTTGAATGGTAATTAGGAATTTTACACCTTTACAATCGTCGAATAAAGTAGGATGCCTAATGATTCAATCGTAGAATACATGTATTATATTCATAAGACATTTTTTTGAAAATGGGGCATGAGATATTGACATCTGCATATTGTCATTTTCATTCCATAAACTTTTTACCTGCATAAATTTTAAACTCGAAAAGTCGTTAATAGTTTTGTCTGTAATTAGGAGCTATTAAGTGTTAACGAATGCTTGTTGAACAGGAAAAGTTCTGCCTTTTTTCCTCAAATTTACTGTACACATGGCATGTTAACTATTTTCCCCTGTTCTTCCTTCTAAAATTGCATTGAAATGAGTCATAGTCTAAAACTGTGCGTTTTGTTCGGTTTAGCCAGTCATGCGGAAATAAACAGGAGAGGGACTGTTTTGCGCTCTTCGAGATTGATTGCTATACTTATTCAATTCCTCATAATAGCGAAGCAATTCATACTATACTATAGCTCCTTTATAAAGCCCTCACAAATCTAAGCTTCTTTCTAAACTTTCAGTTTCATGCTCATTAAAAGATCTTTTCTATTTGAATGGACAAACACGCTTTTTAAAGACTCATTGTGAATGAACTGCTAAGTTATGAAAGACATGCCAGACGCACGGAAATGCCAAAACATGTGATGCATTTCATTATGTAGCATTTTCAAGGAACAAGTGTAACCTCGTTTGTGTAATTACTTTGGAATATTCCCATCCTCACGTCCACTTCTAGCAAAACTTTCTTTTTTCCACGGTTTATGCAATGCAAACTATTTTATATGCCACCTATAAATACCGCTCTATTGAGTATAATGCTTTACAATTATGAATGAGATGTGACATAAACTTGTGCAAATATGCGTCTGCCGCATACTATACTGCATGTATGAGGCAAGCAATCATTGGCATAGGAGTTGAAATTTTTGTCTTTTCTGAATGCTCACATTCATGTGATTCTATTAAGATGGACTCCGAAAGAGTATAGAGCACTGAATTCATTTCAATATGTAATTGGCGTACATCCCAGATGAGTAGGTGTAAACTTTTAAAATGTTGGAGATGTTGCTGTTTGCATGTTATGCGTTGATGGTGGGAATACGAGTTTTCTCTGTTGCGTTATTGTTGTTCTGTTCATACACAGATTGCAATTTTTTGTTCATCCAAAAGCAAAAGAAAAGTGATGTTTATAAGGTTCGCGTCGGTTTACTATGTAATGTGTGTGTTATGCATTAATAAGTGCTAAAAGCATCAAGAGAGATAGATGAAAAAGAAACGATGAAAGAACAAAATAGGTGGTTGAGATGCCAAATGCTTGCGATTGAAAAGGTTTTTGACTGCTTCAAAAATGCCTGTAACGAAATGTGAGCAACTGTTAGATTCATTTTAATTTTTTACTTGGATAACGGAGCATGTATAATATGAAAGGATTCTAACAAAAAGCAAAGCTGCTGTGTTACGATTTACCATATCTTCCGTTAGTTACTTTTATCTTTACTTCAATGTTGAAATTATGATAAGTTTGAGGAAGCTTTTTTTTCAAGTAAAAGTACGTCAGTCAGTTTGTGTTTGCATTGCATGAAGGTTAAACTGTATAGCATCGGTATTTGGTATCAATAGTGGCATCATCATGCAAACCATCATCGCCCACATACGTGTAAAAGTTCCCGACAATTAACTTTACATATAATTTTTCTTAATGATTCAGACTGCTCCAAAATCACTTGGAAAAGTAATCCTAAAATCTGAATTTCGTGACAATTTCCTCCTTGTACTTTTTATTACCGTCATTAGGAGTATGTAAATTTTTACGATTTTAAAAATTGTGTTCCAGGATGATCTCTTGGCTTCTTTAAATCCTATTCATCTGGTACTGCAAAGCTGCGCTTTTCCAAAAGTCTCATTAGCTTGACTCCTTCTCGTACACAGAGATTATGGATTTGTGCTCGTCAAACTCTCCAGGTGTGTACAGTTCTCTCCTTCCTGCTCTATCATGGAAATCTACGATTTTTTATTTAATCGCTTTCTTTCTATGTATGTTCTAACCTCTAACTCATTAACACACACGCATGATATTAAAAACAATAATAATGTACATTATTACTTCACAAACGTAATTAGTTAGTAGTAAGATTTTTTTTCTGTGTCTGCAGTTTACGACATGTTACTTTACTCTGGAAAATGCAAGAATCTCAATGGAAGCCCTCCGCATATTAATAATAATAACAATACGAGCAACGGAAATTCAGACGTTGTGAACCAACCGTTTTTGAAGCTAGAGAACTTCACGTTTCCTCCACCAGATATGAAACGTCAGTACTCTGCCGATGACGATGACAGGAGTGAGGGTGATTCTCCAGATACTGCCCCAGCGACTAAAATCCCGCACAACGAGAAACTACCTACAGTTGAAGAATTTACCTCCCAGTATGTAGGTGAGTGGTAAACCATTTTTGCAGTAAAAACAGTTTGAGCTAAAGTTATTGAATTCCAGCGATTCACGCTTTGTGTATGTTGCTTCCGCATGGAAAATCGTTGGTGTTGTCGGGATATGAAATGAAAGACTTGAGAATTCGTAGTATTTAACAACGTTTGTTTGAAGAGATTGTTGCGACTAATCCTATTTGCCAATACATGTTTTCTTCTTTTTAAGATGATTGTGTGCCTGGCTTGACAGATAAAACTCCTGAATGTGAAGTTTTCCTTGGGGGCTCATGCAACCCCACTACGTGGAGAGGAGATATTGCAGTGCCAAGGCTGAAAGCAAAAGGCATCACATTCTTTAATCCGGTGAGTGTTTTTTTTTGTTTAGCATCACTGTATTTATTGAACAAAATTGAATTGACGATATTGGTATTTTTTGTGATCCTTCCGGCTGTGTATAAAGTAGAGAGCAGGTTTGAGTGAAAGAAAAAAAGAGAAAATGTTTATTGAATTTTTTATAGCAAGTCCAAGACTGGAAACCGGCTCTTATAGAACTGGAACATCATGCGAAGGAAAAGGCAGACGTTTTATTTTACGTTATTGACAGCCAGACACGTGCAGTGGTTGTTATGATTGAAGTAGCGTATCTTGTAGCAAAGAAGAGGAAAGTCGTGCTTGTTATATCAGGTATTAAAGGACCTGGATCGCCAATATCCAATGAGCCCATCTCTCAGATGTGAGTTGAAACAAATCCAATATCTAATTTGTATAAACTATAGACTATAGAGCTGATTAGTTATTTGTTGTATGATACAGTGAATATGAAGATTTGACTTTTGGTCAGTTGACACTTCAGTATCTGGTTGAACGTCATGGCGTTCCTGTTTTCAATGACATTGAAACTGCACTTTTATTCACTGAAAAGGTAAAATTTAACATAAAATAAACCATATAATAATTCATGAAATTACATACATACAAAGTAGCAGGGAACGGACTGAGTGTAACTTGTAGCACTTCATGTTTTAAGGTATTAAGGGACGATGTAAGTCCTAAAATCTCAACTTTACCATTACTGGACCAGTCAGTACAAGTGGCCCATTTACAAGTACGTATGCTTTAAAAGATCTAAAATCTTTGTAATGCAAAATGCCTAGTGTCAAAGAGCGTATCTAATGGAATGTGTTAATGTTGATGTGCAGAACTCGAATTGGAAAAATTGGATTTGCAGTCACCTTCAAAAAACCTTTGACAGTTTGGACACTGCGAAAACCGGAGAAATAAGTTTGTCTGATGTAAGTTCTTCCATCTACTAAATTGATATGTAAAATGTTGCAAACTTGAGTGATTGACATTTCATGTTTATTTTTAAATTTTGAACTTTAAAGGTTAAGAAAGCTTATTTGATATTAACAAATCGTGAGCTGACAAAGAATGAAGTGGAGAAAGCATTAAATGGAATTAAAGATCTTGCCTCGTCTGGTGACAGTTCACTTTCTATTGCCCAACTTGAATCTAACTCCACTGAAAAAAGTGAAGGACACAATTGCAATGGATTGAACGGAACAAAACTAAACTTTGACCAATTTTGTTGCATTCTCTCCGAACTCATTCATCACCGCTACAGGAACTCTGTTAGGAACAGTACCGGTCTCCCATCTGGAAAGACTGAGTACTTTGTCAAAAACATTTTCTCTGTCCTATCACGTCTGCTAGGTAATATAGTACAAGAGAAAAACTTTAAAATGTTCACTCATGCTAATAGCAGAAAATAAAACGGATGGGATGCTACTAACTTTTGCAGAGAGCGTGCCAAGCACTCAACCGGTCCCCGCAAGTAAGCAATCTGGAGGTGATAACTCAACCGCCAAAAATTCTCAATCACAAGCCTTATATGATGTTTACCTGGGTGGCGACTGTACCCCCGATGACAACTGGAGAACGGAGAAAGTTATACCACTTTTGGAGTATGTTTATGAATACTTTATTACTACTACGTTCATTGACAATTGCGGCTTTTAGTGATTGCTAAACTTATCTTGTACTCATTCTAGGAAGCATAATTTGACGTATTACAATCCCGAGGTGAACTCCCTCAGTAGACGTTTCGTCCCTATCGATGTGAGCACCGAAGAAAACTACAAAGTTTTATTTTTCAACATACCAAGCACGTCGCGATCCGTTGAAAACATGCTCACGGTATTTTCATAAAAATTGATTTTATTTCTTTATGGCCAAAATCTACTCTGTTTTTGGTTTTTGAATTAATTCTTTATTTTTTCACTACACAGGCCTCTTACTACTATGGTCTCGGTTATCAAGTAGTGCTTTGCATTGATTATCTGAAGGATGACTGTACAATTGACGGTGAAAAGGTAATGAGGATTAAAATCTGCATCGGATTTTTAGAAATTGTTTATGATCTTTTCAAATTTTGATTTCAAATTTTTGAAAACACTTTCTTCAGCTATCAAGTGTTGCGATTAAAGACTACAACCGTGGCAGATCATACCTCGCCGACATGGCAAGAAGGGAAGGAGTTCCCGTTTTTGAAAATGTTAATGAAGCACTTGAATGCGTTTTAGAAAAGTGCCAAAATCTGACAGTATCAAATTAATTATCCGGAATTCAATAAGTTTATACTACAAGTGTGAAGATATTTATGGTGGTGGTTGCTGCCCTGCAAAATGTATGATGGTGACGGAGACAGACATTTGGAAAAGAGAAAGCAATCTCACTTTGCATCCGATGCTGTGTTGCCAAATGCAAATGCGCCAAAGGAATGCTGAAACCGGGTGTGTACAGCCAAGTGTTATTGTGTATCCAAAGAGGGATTTCCTTTGTTGAGCCTTCGTCGTGCTCATTTTTGTCACAGAAAATCCCAATGAGAGCGAGTGAAAGTACACATAACAAACCAATTTGACAGTTTAGAGATGATTTTTTGTATTGTATAATTAAATAGACTAACTGCCAACTTTTGTTTTTAAGTTTATATGCAGTAGTGTGTAACATTATTACGAGTTAAAGAAAAGTGTTCTGTGCATGAATATATTACGTATGAGTCTCTGATTTAAAGATATTTTAAGTGTGTACTAATGATAATTACGTCCGTTATACAATCGCAAACGCTGGTATACTATATATGCAACTGATGATGCACACACATGTTATTACCTCATTTTTTAAAAAGCATAGTGTATCTATCAAATAATATTATTATTATTATTACTTCCAATACAATATAGGAATTTAATTGTCCAAACACATTCAAGTTGTTTGCATAGACTCTGTAAACATAGATAAAAGCGTCACTTGCGAAGACATCACTTTATGTTTATTATTATTCAAATTAGTATAGTTTATAAAGTAGAGTCTCGAGTAGAGGAAAACAAGTGTGCCTTTTCTCATATCATGTAATTACGTAAAGGTACGGTTATTTTTTATTACCAAATAGCATTCCTTTGTTATCGCAATGCCTCTTGAGTTGCACTTGTCTTAATTGGCATTGCAGTAATATCATGATTTTATACCATGATTAAATAACTTTTTTTTACAAAATATTTACAATCATAGATGCATGTTTTGAAACAAATTATTTAAGCAAATTTATGATTGTGTTAATATATTTTAAAATAGCAGTTGTCAAACTCAAGAAAAGTGTACTCCGCTGATTTCGGGGAATAGATAGACTGCTTTATTTTTGGTCATTAATAATTCATATCATGATCATTTCATTGCATAATCAACAGCAACATTTTTTTTTCATTTTACGAACTAAGTTACCATTTTTGTGCTCCACAACAATTTTTTAGCATGTTTTAGAGTTACAGTTTTTATGATTTGGCAAGTTTTTGAATACTGTCATGTGGAAAATTAAAAACAAACAAACTTTTGCTTTGTACAGAATCCAGAACACCAGGAAATTAAAGTTACATGAATCACGCATAATATTTAAACCAATACTCACAATAGATTTCAGGTTGTACATCAGATTCTTTATTTTTGATTATGGCCATTATATAGTCACTGCTTTCCTTGTCAGTATAATTTTGTCTCTTTAAAAAAATCAACAATGAGATTTCAGTATTATAAAAATGTACAGTCAATCACACATTTCTCATCATAATACTTCAGGAACTTGTTATAGTAGTAAACATTAATATTAGTAACATCGTTTCTGTTTTCGGGAAAACCCTCTGGACATTAATTTGTTGTTGTGATTTCATTTTAAAAGCACCCAAGCATCATCATCTTTGTATACTTATGACCTCGCTGTTTTAATCGAAAATTTTCATTTGTTTTCGGTTTACAGTTTACACATTTGAAATATTGTGTATTATGATTTTTTACCTTAGTATACACCTTGTACATTACCGTTTCTTTTCAATTTAATACTGAAATGATTGTGAAATATAAAATTATTTTCTCCTTAATTTTCTATACAGAACCAACAATAGTAACAACATTGAACATAATAATATTATTTATGAGTAAATGCATTGCATTTCTTGAGTTACATTTTTGGCAAATTGTCACTAACGCACAATTGTATCTCGTTGAAGTTTGCTTCTGTTGTTGCCACTCTTTTGTCAAAATTGCTCCTTTCGACGAAAATTCATTATCTATTAATTATTATTTATCTATGTCGGCTACTATCAAGTAAACACGTCATCCTCCTCTGCCCCACACTCTCTTAGGTTGCCATTCCTGTGAAAATCACTGCTTTGACTTCTCAGTTTCCTCCATATAGTGTAAACAACAATATCTGTTAATATGAGAATATCCCAAAATACTAGAGCCATGGACGTTTTCAACATTTCTTGTTGGACTCTATCTAAACCATCATCCAATAGTGAGCCACAGCCCTGGTAAAGGAATAAAAATGTAGAAAATTAGAAACGATTATTGTGCCAATCTATTGTGCCTACATTATTCATAAAATGACAAGCACAAGTTGTGCTGCACAACTTGTCAGAGTGCTTCACTGACCTCGGGAAAGAGGTACTGAACAACGTCTTTCCAGTCATCATAGACACTGTCCGATCTGCATTTGTTATTGTCCCGATTTAGAGTCCTATCACAGCATGATGTCACCCATTTTGGAGGGGGACTGATCGGCTCGGTTGTGAGATAAACGTAAGTTTTATTACTGTCTTGTATGCGGTTCGTGTCCACCCAGTCAGTGTAATTCCAAAAACCGCAACATTTCTGTACAGAACGTTCATGTAAATCTTTTTGCTGTATGCTGTTTTGCAATAGAGACCGGTATCATGACTTTGCTTACATTAGATGATTGAATTTGATGAATCCAACGCAATTCTGTTTCTGCCTTCATCATATCAAATAATTTTTTCCCGTGTCTAGATTGGTTGATGGTAGTAGTGGCGATGGGATTAAGATCTATTACCCCCACCACGTCTATAGGCTCATTGACTTGTGTCTGTTGAGATCTGCTTGTTGAGCTGAGAATTGAATTGCTGCTTGCTTTACTAGTATGTTGATTCTCACATGAGATCACTAGGAATGTGGAGGACGAGAGAATCGAAACACATAACATCTACACACAAAAAATCACAGTCATTGTAAAATTTTGAAACTTTAGCACATTTCATGTTACGGTACGTCGAATTTGGTATTTGTAATACTTACAAGATACGCCAGTAATGTCAAGCGATCAAATCGAATAAATAACAGTGTGGCGAACGCTAACAGTAGGCAAAGGCTAACTGAAGACACAGCAACCTAGAAGTGAAAAACATGAACCGTCAAGAGGAGAATGAGGAATTGGAACGGGCCAGGATGATTTTATAAAACAAACTTACCATATCAAGGTTAGTAAATCCCGTGATTGCAAAGACAACAACGATTTCTGAGAGTGAAGAGCCCTGAAAATGTGCAATCAAGAACGAAGTTATCAAACAATGATCTTTCACATGCAATAATTATTGATGAATAAAAATTAAGCAGTACAATATGCTGTATGGAAATTTTGTACTTACCATGGCCATCATCGGAGCGATGATGAACAACCTATCATTAACTAACCTAATCTTTCGGCACTGACATCGAAACCATCGAAAAAACGATGGTCTCTGATTTTCATCCGTTTCTGTGGTCATTGTTGCTGCTGGCATTTCTATAACCTTTTCAGCCAAGGGATTCAAATCCCTCTCGTCTACTCTTCCGTCTGCTTTACAGGAATATTTAGCTAATCTCCTTCCTTAATGGACGTGAGCACTAATGCATACACATAGTAGTTTCTACTAAAACTATAGTGTATCAATTAAATTTTATATGACTATATATTTTTGATGAGGGTGTCATCACCATATCGAAACTATAGCTTCTCGTCGTACCAACTATATTTCTCGACTATGATATACTTTATATAGATAGCTTTTTTTAAATTTATTCAACTGCGGAAGGAAATTTTTCTACTATTCTATTAATGCATCCCTGTTTCGTTGATCTTTTTGCTTATGTGTTTATTTCACGAAAATGTACACGACTACGAGTGCGATTCTTGTTTTCGGATGACAACGGTTAAATCTGTGTGCATAGTCATACTACTGACATAACTGACCGGGTGAAACTTTTACTTGCTAAGGAAAGACTACTGTAATTCCACAGCACTACATATTATGTATCATGTACTATTTAATGAGACTTTGGTTCTCTGAGGCATAGATATTTTCAGTGTTTTCGTTTATTGAGCAACTACGTATTATACTTTAAGAAAAATGCATGTGAATGTGTGTACTGCTTTGAATATGTTTACACCTATTTATGTTACTGTTATTAGTACAACACTTTTTTTTACTTCAAAATATATTTAAAATGCTCCAAAACGAACGAATAGAACACGTACTAAATGTAGCAACTGATTGTTATCAAATTAGGTTTGCTATGAGTTATGTTAAGGTGGGGGTGGAAGGCGAGAAACCGTTTCTTTGTTTGAAAAACTACTTTGCTTTGTGGTAAAACGCAATGATACATAGTAAGATAGTTTGGAACAAAGTTTGATAACAGGTATTGCTGTTATTTTCTTCTGTTAATTACAAAGCTTGCACTCAGATGAAATGTATATTCACGTTTTTGTGTGCGTGTGTATGTTTTGTATGAAAAATTGAATTTGAAAGGAATGTTCACGGATATAAAAGTGCTGGAAATGTTTGTAAGCACGGCTTCTTTTGAGGGGTACTGAGGATGAACTAAAAGTTGTCCAAAAACTTGCCAAAATTGAACTTTGGTACTCGTAAAAAACTAAAATTAAATAAGTCTTTATGTGTAATAATGCAATAATATGCAGCACACATAATATTATTATGATTATATTTTTTCAGGACGATGTTGTTTTCATTATTATGTATGTATTGTTATTGGAAAATGGATTCAACGATAGAGTATTATTATTGAGATGCAACCCTTTGTATTTTGTGCCGTGGCCGTGGTATTGAGATCTCTCTGAAAAGAACCAAATCAGTCAGCTGCCGAGAACATCCCCATGTTCGGACATCTTCGCCGATATGACTTTCATAGAGCTTGTAAATGTAGCACAGCTACTCCACACATTGTTATACTGAAGAAACATGCTAACATTTGGAACTACTACGAGTAGAAATAGTGAGCAAGATTTTATGGTATTAGTATTACGTGTTGAAACTTTATGATATAGAAAGATGAGATTTCCTTTCACTACCATTCACCTCACTTGGCTGGCAAACTCTCGCTCTCTTTCTCTCTATTTTTTTCTATTTCCCATACGCATATTTTCATATCGCTTGTATGAATGCATGTCTTTTCGTCTTGAATGATGATGAAAACCAAGCGGAACAGTGGTCGGTGAAGAACATGTGGTTGTGTGAGCAGCAGATTGCACGCTAGTAAAAAGACATTCAAGGTACAACGGCAACGGCAGGAGAGAGCAATCGAGCAATATCATCGTCATCATCATCATCACATCTAATGAAAAAATTCGTACAAAACGCAGTGGCAAAGTAGTCCATGGGAAGAAGATAAATAGGGAAAGGAAGGAAAGCGAAGACTGCCACTTTTGTAGGATCATATTCAATAGCCTCCATTTCATTCTGCTGCTGCTGGAAAAATCTCAGAGAGCGAGTCTTGGAGGAACAAACATTTTCTGGGACTGAAGTCAAGTAGCTGATCGTCTACCTCGTCTACGAAAGAAAGTATCGCAGTGTAAGGACTCGTAGTCAGTCTGCATGCATATGACTAAAAGAGTTTTTATAGCTATAATACGCTTCATATGTGTGGTTATTGCATATATTTTATGTAGCAGTACTCAAGATTATAGGCGATATAAAAAAAAGTTGTGTAGTTCCTCGAACAACACAAACTATTAAGAACATGACATGATTCAGGGGCATATACACAGCGCTCAGGGTCATTTTACCTCGTTTCTTTCAGCTTTGTCTGTAACATTAAACCGGAGAGGTATCTTTTCTCTTCCTTTGCTGAAATGATGAGATTTTTACAACTCATTTTTTCACAGGAATTGCTATCATTCCATTAAAAATTCATTGCATTAGCCGATTGCCTTCAAACGTGATTACTGTTTTTTTCCCTCAACATTACCTATTCCAATTTCCACAAGTATTACTTACTTTTCTTCACTGTGGAAGGTAGACTATAATAAAAATGTTTACTCTTAAATATCTGCAACTTTTCCCCTTATTTGGTGATAAGAAGCATTCTACTAGGATAGTGCATTTTGAGAATATATTTGATAGAAGCAAATCAGCCAATTTGTTGCAAAGCTAGCAGTAGGACAGATTCTGCGGTTAAAATCTTCCAGGTCTTAAATTTAATGCATGCATAGTACCTATAGTACCTTTCCTTTTTTCCTTCAACGTTTCAAGACAAGTTGATGATTGCATAAGATCTCTTGAGCGGATGAAGCGGTGAATACAAAGTATGATTCTTACAGTAAAATCATGTAAGGTAATGGGTTCAAATGGAATTTTAAAGAGTACCAGCAGGAAAAATATATTTCAGGATAAGGTTACAAGTAAAGGGAGCTCAATGATAGTCACTTCATAATGTGTTTCATGTATGAAAACACCAATCACAAAAAATAGTTTTCAGTAAAAAGTGTGAAAAAAGAAAAATATCATTTTAAAACTTGGTGTAGTATGAATCCAATACAATTCAAGGAATAGGAGATATTTTTATAGTGCACATGTATATACTGTGTTCAACGTACAAGCGCGAGCAATATATCAAGATTTCGTTACACTACGTATCTTGGAAAGAAATCAGCTAATGAGCATACTTGAGATAACAAAGCATCATCATGGAAAAGACACGGATTAAGTCACATATAATGACATCCGTATCCGTTCGTTATCAGCATAGTGGTTCTCTTTCCTGAAAATTTCTCGGCTGGACTTTGTTGGACGTCTTCCGACTAAGAGTTGAGACAACGAAGGGAACGAGAGAATATACAAAAGCTTTATGCTTTTTTGGCATGATTGCAAGGAAATGAAGAAAAAACTATTATGAAACGCCCTGTGACAAGAGCATAAAAATGTGAGACGTGAAGCGCTTTTCTATTAAGGTGTGGGGTATATTCCTATCAACAAAACCAGCAAAATAAGATTTGTGGCAGTGACATCCACAGAATCCTTCCACTTCATCATACTGCATCTCTACACAATGGACTAAAACATATTTTTAGAAGCGTACAATTCTAATGTAAGATGAGAGAGCTACTTAAAAAAATGTTCCTGCTCATGCTCTGGTGTTGCAGTAATTACATGACTTGATTAAACAGAAATGAGAGTTGACGTGCACTATTGCGATTTGCCATTGTCTCCCGTCTTATTTATGTAGGTATAGCATGTCTTGTTGAAAAAGTTGAGAATTCTTGATTTCCATCCGCGCGTGAATACCATCAACGGTTAACTTTTTGAATTGCTTTTCAACTATTTTAATTTATGTGCCTTGTGCACTTTCATTACATAATTTTGATTTCCTTGCATCCATTCGCAATGATAACGCGTACAATCAAACGTGCAGGAAAGTTTTATTTTCTAGTCAGCTTTTAGCTAGAACTGAAATTCCATTTACTTATCCTGCAAGAAAATGAAACCAATAAGATGGGGTTTTCTACAACGATAAAGGTTTATTAAAAGACATTTTATGTGAGAGGTATACTTTTTCTGTTTAATGTAGGCTACAACTGACATGAAATAAGAGTGCCTGTCGACGACGGACTGGCGCTGATCATTTCATGCCATTCAGAAAAGATGTGTACGCTTCACTCACACCCGAGTCAACTACAAAAAAGGATCTGTATGTTACGTTGTTAAGAAGCATGTAGTTTTTGAAAGCCTATAAATATGAAAAAGTAACCTGAAACAAGTTAAATGAGCGTGAAAAGTAATGAATAAGAAAAGACATAGCACTTTTTGAACGTTGTACACATAATCACATTGATTGTACTGAGACTGAGAGTTTGCACCAACTCTGAAACAGCCGATGCCAGGGAAAGCCATAATCACTCTTTTTTACAATGCAAACAAATTAACGTGATGGCAGACGCTCACATGCGGTTTGCCGGAGGATACGGGGTTATATTTAAGCGGTGTGCTGCGCATTGCTGTTTTTGAATGTGTAACGCGATTTTTTATGTTCAATGAACAACAGGATCTTATTTTTAAAAAATGAAGAAAAAAATAAAGAATGAGCATAACAGATAAACTCTCTGAATCACCGCCAAAACAACACTCAAGTCTACGAACGTTGAGTGAGTGGAGTGCGGATTGAGGAAGCTGAAAGAATCCGAATTTTCTTCCTTGTTATATCTGTCTCTATTTCTCGAGTAAAACAATGCACCACTCTTCATTCTAGACAATCCTTTACAGCCAAGCTACATGGAACCTGCATTTAAGTGCATTGCATAAAAGAGAAATTGCGGTGTCGATGATGATGATGATGATGGTTCGTTAAGCGAGAACACAACATAATATGAAAAGTGTGTACCTATTTGTATGTGTGTATTTACAGGGGTAGATCAAACTTTTTTATACAACGCGGTACAAAAAAAGTGCGGTCCGAGGAACAAAGGAAAGTTTGAAAGATGGAGTTTTTACATTTTGCAATATGCTTAAAGTATGCTTTATCTTCAGTACCCGTGACACATAACCCAATTGTGACATTTTTATCAATGTATTTTTTACTTCAAAATCATACGCTATAAGTATTCCATACACTAAAGACAAAGAAATTTCACATCGCCAATTGGTTGGACAGACGGTAAAACAAAACAGGCATTGAAAACATGTTGATAACACGAGTAAGCACTAAGTAGAAAGTATGCATAAGGTCGAGAGGAAGTTCTCAGAGAACACCGAGGATCGCATAGCATCTCCTAAAAAGTAGATTTGAAAATACTATGATCTGGGATCCCCTAACAAACGTCTCTTGATAAACTTAAGAAATTAGTTTTGTGTGACTGGTGTCGCCGTTGCTTTCTCTGTAACTGACAAAAGCTGGCTTTGTGATCACTGGGAAAACGACGTGAGTTGAGTAGTTCCAAGGTAAATCCTCGCACACACGATTCATCATTTTCCGTGTAAAAGACTGCATTGCAGTACAAAACTACAACATCCAACGACATGATCATTCCACTTCCAAAGTATATGCCAATGCTGTTGATCATGATCGTCAAACGTGTGATCATTGCAACTTCATAAGAAAGAGAAGGAGACAGAGGAAAAAGTTCTTCTTCAAGTTTCAAAACTTCTTGTTGTTTTATTTGGTTTACTTTTTTGTCACAAATTAGAACCTATCCAAACCAAAACCAAACGAGGGGAAAGGAAAGTTATTTTGTGGCCGGAGAAAGTTACTAGTGTCATTGAATTATTAATGGTGTCAATTGGTGCAAGGGGCTCTGAAAAGCCTCATTCGTAGGGGTATACTCATTTTTGTAACAGTAGCTATAAATCATATCCTTAAGTAAAAATATTGCAAATCATCATTTCTTCGCTTCAACTAGAGAAATTCCAAGAAGCGTAATCCACTCAAAACAAATTTTTAAAAAAAATGAGTGGGAAAACGGACCCCATGGTCCAAGAAATTGTAGAATTACACAAGACAACAGATTATCGTGGAATCATAGAGCGGCTAAGACAAGTGATTCATGGCGAAGAAAGAAACAAGCTGCACCTCGTTCACTTGCTGTCCTGGCCTACTCCAACAGAGCAAGATTTAGCGGAACTGGCTGCTGACATCTACTCTCTTCGCGTTTCCCACATTTACAGTATTTGTTGCGGAACAGGTCTGCTGGAGTGGCTCTTATCCCAGTTCTTACTAAAGCATTACAAGGAGAGTGATATTGACTATGCTAAGCGCATTGAGCTTACTGGAGTTGAAGTGGATTTTCGATGGTGGAACAGCCCTTATGCACCCCCTCAATTCGTTCCGCTTCAGTTTGTTGGAAAGGACTTTGCAGCAGAGAACCCATTTGGAGAGTTTGATGACATGGTCATGTTTTGTTACTTCAGTAGCGTGCCAAAACTTCATAGCTACTTGAATGCTTTCCTTGGTTCTCACGTAATCATTATCGGACCGATCCAAACACCATGCCAGTATTTTGTCAGCAACAACAACGACGAAGAACTGTCGGATGTTGCACTGACGGAGATATTCAAGTTGCCAAAGGCAGACTGGAGGCTAATTCTTTTGAAGCAGTTTGGGCTCATCAAGACTGACCATATTGCAATTTATCGCAGAGTCGAAAAAACATTCGCACCTTCCAACAATAAACGGTACAAAAATGCATAGCAAATGCTCTTTTAAGTTGTATGCTATATGCACAAAAGTCCTTGTTTTATGTCATGGCCTTAAAAGTGTATTTGAGCAATGTCAATGAGAAAATGTAATTACATTTGTGTTGATTTTTCCTTAGAAAAAGTTCAAGGATTTAGTGTGTACAAGCTTAAGAGAGAAGGAACGAAGAAAATGGGCCAGGCAGCAGCACTTGAGCAGAAATGGCCAATAAAAGCCAGCACACTTTGAAATAAAGCACATCCTTCATCAGCCTTTTTCATAAAGATGAATAGCTTTTAGTATTTGTGCACACAAAAATGCATGCAATTATCGACAAAATCATCATCGCGGTTTGTTTGGCAATCTTCCCGTCATTATTAGGACTGTGCCAACTAGTCAAATTGTGTGGTGGTGTGTCCATGAGATCAAGCAATAAAGAGAACATTTGACAGTCAGTCAGTGGGATATTGGAATGTTGTGCCTTATATAGGAGAACAAGTGTAATGTTTATATGCAGTCGTTTTTGTTAAATGATGTAATTTTTGTTTGCAATAATAATAACCGTGAAAACACTGTCTTCTTGTAAGATTGGTCTAACCATCGTAGTTAGTCTATGAAAAAAATGTTTATGTGTGAGCTGACGACACAAATATTACGTTATAAATATTCATGCAATGGAATGTGTGTTGTGTGTGTGTGAGTAGTGCAGGATCCAGAAGCAAATCAGATAAGATTTTTTAGAACATTAAATGGGTGCATGTTTCGTGTTAAGTAACGAAAAAATGTAGAAATCGGTCAGAACTTTCACATGGCCAATGTTCAACCTATAAAGTATAAACGTGTCTATTTAAAAAAAACTTGTGTGCTACGGTTACATTTTATTATTTTACTTTTTAAGTTTACCACATAGCATGTAACACTGTTCTCAATATTGAATATTTGTACAGTACTGTTCTTCTGAACATTGATGAAGAATTATCGTGAAAAGGTATCTTATGTTGTTTATTTCGCTATGAATATAGCTCATGATATAAATGTAGTAGGAATAGTGAATTGACTGTATCGTATCGAATTCTTGCCGACGATGCAGAATGGAATTTTTTAGGGTGAAAACAATTTATTTTATTTTTTACAGAAATAAAAAATAAAACTGCATTTTAAGGATCTAGTATGTCTGATTGATTAATTAAGAGAAATAAATTCTATACGTTCAAACTGCTTTTATTACCATGTTCATCTTCTAACTATACAATAGAAAAGTCGTAGAATGCTCATAAAAATACTTTCGTCAATCCGCCACAAGTTTACATCATGATATGATTTTGAACTCAAGTAAACAAAACAAATCCGAATATGGTAACGGATAAGTCTCCTGAAACATCAACATCACGAAACGCATCCGTCCACACACGCTCATGAGGATGTGTAAGCGACTAACATACATTCCTTCGACACGAAAAAATATATGTCACAGAATTCTATTACGCAGTAGGGCATATAAGTAGCCAAGAGAGTGAAAATGATACGAGTGGTGTAAGTTGGTGTAAAGCAGCTGCAGAAGAGCAGTGTGAGAGGTAATTTTTCGCTTGCGTGTTCCAAACAAATAAGTTTCTCCTTATCAACCTATGAAACATTTCGTGAATCACTACAAGAACAACATTATTGCATGCAACTCACGGACACGTGTAACCCCATCGAAAAAACACTTGTCACTCCTTTTCCTATCAAAAAGTAACAAAGAGTAATTCTGCCCTTCTCTCTCTCTCTCTCTTGTTGCTTGCCATCATGATGAGTTTTGAAAATGGGATGTGTAATTAATATCTAGAAAGAGGATTCAAGTGGTTTTCGAGAAACGGGCAATCAAGTAAGCGAGATAGTGTGCATAATCTTCTATCCAACGGTTTTGCATATTTTTCAAACCTATATTACGTGTTGCTGATGTAACAGCAGCAGCGTACATTTTATCACAAAACTTTTATGCTTATGCAATGGCAACACCGCATGAGCTGCAAGAACGTACGTCTGAGTAAGATCGCAGAGACGAGCAAAGCCTGCAACATTGCACGTTAAATTCATCCTCATCTTCACGCATTTTTTTGTGTGAAGTTGATAAATACTCCCATGTTATTGCAAATGAACGATATAAAGAGTCATTAATGGAAAAAAAATTATGGATGAAGGAAAGGTGGAATAATATTTGGCATGCCGGGAGTAGGGAGGTTAAACTCGGAAAGATAGAGTTCACTATGCACGACTTTTGTTATTCTTGATTTAACACAAGCTGCCCACAAAGTAAAAAGTTGTAGCAAAATTAACAAAAAAGAAAACGGCTCAACAACAAGTACAAATGATGGAAAAGTACATATGTCCCCCTTTTGTGCCTGTTTCATCATCATAAATATGCAAAGGAAAGGTGAGTGAAGAGGTGAGATGCGTCTTGATCTCATAGAGTTTTTGTCTACCCCATACTTAACTCATTATCATCAAGTTTGCTGCTGCTGTTGCTGCGTGTACGCACAAAAACAGCTAATCCAGCTAGACAGAACCTTTTTTTTCAAATCATAGACACAATGAGAAAAGAATCTGGAAGTGCACGACGGTTGAGATACATGCATACAGATGAACAACTAAACATGTTTTCGGTTCAGGATACTTACATTCATTTATAATGTATCATTACTATCAGAATGATAGTAAAAAACAACTACTGAGGTGGATAAGATGAGAGGGCAACAGGAGCAAAGTAGCAGCAAACAGCAACAATGAGGGATTGATGGTGATGAAGATGAAAATGTGAAAAAAAAGTTGTATTTACCTGTAACAAAAATTGCTGGATATTATATCATTACGAACTTACTAATATGCACTTCTCCGAATAAATTAAAACACATGCTATGTTCTATGAAGGGAAAGAAGGTACATCCTCATTCCTTGCATCATCATCAGAGGATCAGCAGAAGTCATAAGAGGTTGCAAAGGAGTAATATGACCTTGTTGATCATTGAACCTGGACAAAATGCAACATTCTTACCGGACATCTTTTCTTGCAATATAGATAGTCGCACGAACTTTGTGGATGATGGCAGGTTACCTACACACAAAAAATTGAGAGAAAAGACTGAAATTTGAAAAAAAGGCTGTATGCCTGACTTAAAAAAGCAGTTAATAGCAAGTAATATTCTATGCATGATGCTCATCTAGAGTACAATGCCTCTTTACTCGACAGATTGTTACGGAGGTGGTGGAGATCATCATAAACAACAACATCTCGGACCTTCCTTCCTTCCTTCCTGTTAATGTGCTAATATCATATGTACAGATATTGAGATAGTCGGTCGATGGAAACCTACTCGCTTAATGACTACATGTTAAATGCCATAAATACAAGAGGCGGGCGATGTTTTAAGCGTTGCTGATCATGATGGTGATGATGATCATTCTGAGACTCCAGGTAGAATCTTTGTAATTTACGTTTAGTTTCAATTTTTATCTGCTTTCGTAAACAACATCCTGGCTTAGGGCAATTCGACTCAAATCTCTAGAGTCCAACAGTTGTACGGAGTAACGTGAGACAACAAAGTTCGTTGACATTGCTCCAGGATGCAAGTGTGATATAGGAAGTTGGAGTAGCATATGTCATTAGTCATTATAATAAATATACCACTAAAGCAGCATAAAGGAAACAATGAGTTGTTTGAGGTTAGCAACATGGCTACTTTTGGTATCACTTGTGGGTCAACCAGTTTTAGGCCAGACTTTGAAAAAGCCTATGCAAGTTCCTGAAGTTCCAGGGCAAGGGGGAAAGCCTGCAAGGAATGTTTGCTACTTTAGTAATTGGGCAATTTACCGACCAGGAATTGGCAATTATACAATAGACGACATCCCAATTGACAAATGCACTCATTTAATCTACTCGTTCATTGGGGTCTCAAATGTAACATGGGAAGTGCTGGTTCTTGACCCAGAGGTAAAAATTCAGTTCATTTACACTAATTGTGTTAATTAAAATATTTTCAAAGATTTATGGTAAAACATATACACTTTTAGCTTGACGTAGAAAAAGGAAACTTTGAGAAATTCATCGGAATTAAATCGAAGAATCCAAATTTGAAAGTTATGCTAGCTGTTGGAGGTTGGGGCGAGGTAATAAAAACTTCTGCTTTCAATCTAATTTTACTGAGATAATATTAGTTTTTACCAACCTTCTACCCCGAATATATGTATACAGGGTGGAAAAAAGTATTCACAAATGGTATCCGTCCCAGAACGCAGGGCCAGTTTTATTTCAAGCGTCGTTGGTTTGTTCTTCATATAAAATTACATGTATTTATGTTTTTGGAAGATGTATGTTTGACCTTTTAACTTAAAAACCTAAAAATTTGAACAGAATACATGCAGCTTGGGTTTGATGGTTTTGACCTGGATTGGGAGTACCCTGGAGCTAGGTAAGATTGAAGACATGTCATCACTTGAGACATATGATAATGACAAATCAGCGTAGATTTATGTTTACAAAGTATAAGAAGCCATTATAAGATATTGAATCTTAAAAATTATCTTTCTCCCCTAAAGCGACCGTGGTGGCTCTTACAGTGACAAGAACAATTTTCTCGACTTTGTTAGGGAACTCCACCACACGTTTCACAGAGTAAACAAAGACTGGGAAATAACGATGGCTGGTAACAAGCTTTGGTTCAAAATTCATGAAAAATTGCAGTCTAGCTATATATTTTGACAGGGTAAAGCTCTAATGGATAGTTCAATGTTCTTTTGGTAGTGCCACTAGCGAAATTCCGTTTACAGGAAGGATATCATGTTCCTGAGCTTTGCAGGTGCGGTGATTCGTTCTTTTGTTTGTGGAATAAATGGAGAAAAGAGAGATGTTGAAGTCATAAAAACCACTTCATTTTTCGCATTTTATTTCAGACACTTGAACGCTATTCATGTCATGGCTTATGACTTGAGAGGAAACTGGGTTTGCTCATATTGACAACAGCTTCTGTGCTCTTGAAGCATAAAAGCATTATTTTTACATGAAAAACGACGGCAATTGAGCATGTTTGTTTATGTGTTTTATATGTTAATGTGGTTTGCTTGGATGCAGGTCGGCTATGCGGATGTACATACGCCATTATACAAACGCTCTTTTGATCAATACGGATATGAGAAGTTGAATGTGAATGACGGCTCACAATTATGGGTGGATATGGGTTGTTCACCGGATAAACTGGTTATTGGAATGGCGTTTTACGGAAGATCGTATATTTTGGGGGACCAAAGCAATACCAAACCAGGTGCATATATAGTGAAATGGGAAAATGGTGGAGATCCCGGTGAATATACTCAAGCAAGAGGCTTTATGAGTTACTACGAGGTAAAGAAACTTTATGAATGTAAAACGACTACTTTCTCCCTAAAAATAACTCATACAAGCATGTGTCCACTTTGCAAAATTACCAAAGATTTGTCTTCGCCTGAAAAGTGGAAACTGGACACAGGATTACGATTCCGTGGGAAAGTGTCCATATATGTATTCCGGTAGAAACTGGATCGGATATGAAGATGCGGACTCCTTGCAGATAAAAATGAACTGGATTAAGGAAAAAGGATATGCTGGGGTAAAGTGAAACACGATGCAAACACTTCCATAATATTCCATTCCAAACGATATACCTTATAACTTATAGGTTTATGTAGCAAAGCATCTTTGTCATGCATTAATAGGCAATGAATTGGGCAATAGACATGGATGATTTCAGAGGAGTTTGCGGATCTAAAGATGTTTTAATTGATACTCTTTGGAACAGTATGCGCTTAAAATTTTAAACAATAAGATTGAAGCTTTATATATACGAATATATGTTCAATCCGTTAAAATACTTTTCCTAGACATGAAGGACTATGTTGTACCAACTGTTTCTTCACAACCTGACAATAGACCAGAGTGGATGCTGCCTCCACCAGCCAGTGAAAATCCGAATATTCAACTGGGCACAGTAACAACACTTGGACCTTCAACAACTAAAATTCCTTCCATTCCGCCTACCCCATCGACAACTGAGACACCTAGTATTGTTACTGAGGTAGTCACTACGACTTCAGTCTCTTTTGTAACATCAACGGTGACTTCACCTCAAACACCACAGCGACCTACCACAACGACACCCTCTACTACGACATCCACATTACCACCATTCATAACATCCGAATCAACCTCGTTTACCGAATCTGAATGGACGCCTAGTCCAGATACATCCACAATGGACTGTAGTCAGCAGGATTTCTATCCACATCCTACAGACTGTTCTAAAGTAATAATTTAAAAAATAGTAAAGCATATTTGTCTCCAGAGAACAATGAATCATTGGCTTATGAAAAAGACAACATAAACAGAGTAACTTTCTACTGTATCATTATTAGTATTACTGGTGTGTCTTTGGGAAACCGACGGAATACAACTGCCCACCAGGAACAGAATGGAACCAAAGTGGTAAGTTCTGTGGATGGCCCTCATCTGATAACGAGTGTACTTTCAAAGATTTTGATGGCCGGGTCAATACCATATGAAATGAAAGAAAGTTTACCACACGCAAATAAACGTATCTAAACTCATATTTGCTTGAAGAAAAAGCTGACTGTTTCACTTTTACTTTTATGAAACATAACAAAAAGATAATAAATAATTAATAGCTTTATCACAAAGAAAAGTGAAATTATCGGAGCCATTACACCTACTGTTACAGTCACTTTTCTATTTGTTTTCTTAACGAGCAAAATGTATGTAGATACTGTGAACTGCAAGATAATAAAATGTGATTATGTAAATAAATAAAGTTAACAATGTTAGCACGTGGGTTTGCAGTTGTAAATTAAATATTGTGATGAAACTAATCATATCAATACCAACATGGTGAACATAACGACTTCTCTCTTGTGTGACTCACCGAGAGCAAGATACTACGTTGTGGAGTGAGCATCTTTGTGTAACACGTCAAGAAAGTAGTCTCCTTTCGCACTACAAAGAAAAATAAAGAAATAGAGATAGTTTACAGGAAATGCAATAAAAATCAGTAAACAATGTTTGTATGGATTTGCTTTGTGATATCGTACTGAGGACTCGCGTACTGTCCAAAGGCCACTGGTTTGGTACAATAGCTTTTCATTTTGTACATGATATACGAAGTTGACTGACAAGCGTAAAGTTTTTTATTATAAATCGAGTCCGTAAAATACTCCCAGGCTCTGTCAATAAATTCAAATGTTTTGTAATTTGTTTCATACACCATTTATATTGTATTACGCGTCATTTTAAGCTTGTATAAAGTTACCTTCCATGTGCACAAGAACCTGCAAGTTATAATAACAAATTTCGAAATTAATATATTATACTAAGATCAAAGTTTCAAAATATGCCCATATAAATGACAATTATTCATTATTTTTATGCTTGCCTTGAAACCCTGGAATGTCTTGAACTATGTCCAGCATTGCACATCCAGGTTGTGTTGGACCTCCCCCATTTGGCTAATTTGGGATTTAGTTACATTAAGCATTAGTTAAAAAAAAACATTTGGTGACACTGGCATTGCAGTAATGGCTACATTTAGAAAAAGTTGAGAACATCTTACATAAAAATCCACATGACCAATTGAGTTCCCATATCGAACTCTGGAGGCGGTATGCATCACGTCGACAAAAGTGGCGTCCGATTTGTCAAGACGGTCTCGAGGGTTTGTATAATGATACGATATCCCCCCAGGTTCCAGAGCTGTTATACGTCCCAGTAGTTGTCCCGTGTTTCTTTTCATATGAAACCCTGTTACACCTGCAATCTATGCATACAAAAAGAATCACATTTATCATTTATATTAGAAGTCAAACATTTAACCTTCAGGGGTACTCTTATTACCTCCGCTCCCAGTGAGAACCCAACAAGATGTACCCTTGTCGGGTCCTTTAAAACTCTTTCCGTTATTAAAAACATAAGAAAGTTGGAAACTCGTTTTCCTATTCGTGGTACATTTTTTACTGCTCTAGGCCAACCAACTGCCAAATTGGCGATTCTCCCCAAATCTGGTTGAGCGAATCCTGCCCAGTCGACTAATATCACATTTGATTTGAAGCCCATTCGTAGATAAGCTATCAACCATACAACAGCAAGGTTAAATCTTAATACTGAAAAAAATACAAAAACGAATACTAGATTTGACAAATTTGAAAATCTCACCATCCTTGGTTCTTTGTGGATATCGGTTTGTGTAATTCTGCATGTAACCATGAATTAGCAGAATAGGATAATAGTTGGGGTTATAGCTAGATAAGCTCACGTTATTTCCAACAACGATTTCTTCCTTATAATTCAAATTACTAAAGCATTTTGAACAAACACAAAATTAACTTTTAAAATCACAATACATTGTCATACATATCTAGCATATCATCGTTGCAACTACAAATTAGTTCACTCACTGTGGATTCGGGTAAAGGAAGAATTTGACCACTTCTCTCTGAGTATTTCTTCTTTGAATGGGCATAGGTGGGGGTCTTGGTTTAGCTGTGGTGGTAGTTTTCTTTGTGATTGGTTGGTAGGGACCATAATAAGGATCTCTCCAGTCGCCGTGACATACTTCACAAACCCAAACAAGAAGATACAAGACAATCACGGCGATTGTCTTCAAAACTAGTGTAAAAATTTTCTGCATGACTAGCCACCCAACAAAGGGCTAATACGTCGGAACACGCGCATTTAAGGCATACGTAGAGCTTGCATATGCAAAATTCTTCTCACTGCACTATAAGCTCTTTCACAACTATATCTTAGTTTTTCATTTTGAAGTCAGTTCAAGAATTTATGGTCGATTTGTTTCTTCTGTTGTGGTTCAATTAGAATGAAAATGAAACTGATTCATTCTGTAAGTATTTTGATTGAATAGTACGAAAGGAAGGCACTGGTTACGTTATAGCAAGGACATGTAGCTGTGACCGTGTGTGCAAAATATGTTAGTTAACAGATTCTAAAATGTTGAGCTAAAGTATTTCTCTGGTGCTACATGTACGAGCAAAGCTAGAAAGTAAACAGACGACTCATGAAAAATATTCTCGATTTCATTTTAAATGCTCTCCGTTTAAGTAAAGTTATTGGCTTGTGAAAGAAAAATCAAGAGCATTGGGCCACATTTTTTTACTGCAATATTAATGATTGTCATCATGAATGATGATTAAGCTCTGCAAAGGGGTACATTCGTGAGCGAATGTACAATGTGCACACGTACACAGCACATTTTAAAAGATGGGAAAAATAAAAGGAAATATGTATAGCATATGAATTCCGACAAGAGTCATTAGCCATTACTACAATAATATAGTGCACTACTGCCATTTTATGCATTTATGCTCACTTCTCTTCGCCTCTTTCAGTTTATTATGTTGGGGTGGCTGGGAGGATGCAGAAACATCAATCTTTAATGCAGTTCGCTGCTACCGTGTTATCAAAGGAAATTAGTGTCCTTATTATCGGGAACAAGTTTTCATGCTTTCAAGAGAAATGGCATTTTCTCATTTTACTATTTTTGCAGTACGCGTGTGAGTTTTTACTAATACTCTTCGCCTTTTCTCTTACCATTAAAGCTTGCTCAGTTTTTCACTTGGCGATAACTATCAACAGGGTTAATCATGAGGAAACGATTTGTGCGCAGCGTAGCGGATACGCGTTCCGAACTCTATAACCTTTCTTTGGTTTTAGGTTCTCGTCAAAGTCAAACATGCCCACTGAACATTCCCTTTCAGGTTTAGTAAATGCTCTAATTGAAAGCAATTTCGATACGTTACTTGTATTAGTGAGTTTACAAGATCAAGATCACAGTTACACAGTAATTATTACTGACAGCAATGCAATCATTAATTGTACATGGAAAGACCATATTATTTAAACGAACACCTATCAACCACGTAAAATAATACATGAACCACCATTGGCTCAGTATAAATTTTCAGAATTTATTAGAGTGTTTGTCAAAACTTTGTTTCGTGTAAAGCATTCTAAAATTAAGATTATACAATTTGTTTAATAAATGTAATAATATTAGTAAACAGAATAATTTATCGTGACATGCGATGCAGAGCATGATAACATCATACTATAATGCTCAGCCTTTCATTTCATGACGCTATTTGTTGTCGAGTCGCAGGTACTTTACTATTCACTGGGTTCTTGAGACCGTATACTGATGAAATAATCACCTCGATCACTGAAATCAATAAATATATTTTTAACCTTTTGTGCATTGCAGAAACGAATATTTGTAAGCATATATTCATAAAACGAAATAGGCAGTGATATCATGGGAATCTACCTGGATGAAACTCCGTGTCCAAACTTAACTTCTTTCTCACAGCTCTTGCCTAATTTGTAGCTGATGAAAGATTTTGCTTCGCATGCTTTCAGATCATTTTCTAAAACTGATCGAATGTAGTAGTCCCAGGACATTGCCGATGAACACGAACCTGAAAGGGAATCCATACAATCGGTTATGTAATGTTGCATGTATGTCTTAAACAAAACCTACAACAGCAATGGAAAATACAATATTTGAAATAGTGCATGTACCTGGAAATCCTTCCAAGTCGCGTTTTGGGTCTGCAGGCAATACACATTGTGGCTGTGTTGGACCACCTCCATTTGGCTATTTAAAGAGACAATTAAAGCCCGAGGATTTGTAAAACTAACTAGTAGTTTTTAAAGGATACGGATGCAAGATTTTCTAGTTTTTCTGAGGTACTTACGTAAAAGTCAACATGACCTATCGATCCTTCTGGGCCAAAAGGCCCATTTGCAGTATGCATGACATCGACAAACTTCAAATATCAATTGATTTAATTTCATGAACTGAGGAAGCTCCAAATTAAAAAAAACTAAAACATGAAGCATTAAATCAATGCATCTATCTTACCTTTCCATCAGTCGTATCTAGCTTCTCCGACAAAGCTGTGTAAGTATGTGTTGGACCACTGGGGTCTAGTCCGGTTATACGTCCCATGGATTCCCCAGTCGTATGCTTTACTTTAAATCCCACAACGCCAGCTATCTGCAAGATATGAACTTAATTATTTCTTCTGTGACTTTGTAAAGGGTATGGAAAGATTTACAAGACTGCTTTTTACATGAGCTCCGAGTCCATGTCCAACCATGTGTACTCGGTCAAGGTCCATAAGTTTCGTTTCATTTTTCAAATACATTATGAAATCTACTATGTGTTTTGAGACTCGTTGCACATTCTTGGATGCTTCTCTTGTACTCAAAGGAATACCAGAGTGAGGATTCTTGAAGGGAAGTGTCATACCTTGCCAACTTGCGATTATAATATTTGAGTCCTCTCCTTTCTTCAGTAGCGCTAATTAGCGAAAATAAAATCCCATAAATATGCATGCTACGTTTACGGAATAGTAGGCAAGTTTAAAAAAATGTTAATTAGCTTACCATTTTTCAATTCCTGTGGGTATTTATCTGTAGAATTCTCCCTGAATCCATGAATAATCAATGTGAGACCCTTGGACGTATCGTAGGAGGATAATGAGCCCACATCCCCAATTCGCAAAATCTTGCTCTCATTCGGGTTGCTGAAAAAACATAAACATTATTAAACCAACAAAGAAGTTTGATGTATAAGAGATTGAGCACTCTATCACTTACGATATGTTTGAATACAAAAAATATCGAACATTGTCCTTTGAGAAAGCTCGTCGCATTCCATTTCCTCGTTTCGGGAATTTGCTTGCGAGCTTGTGAGTATTAAATGGAGAAGTCGCCGGAAGTGTTAAAACAGCGGAAAACAAACTTACAAAGTATGGCACTAACGCAATATAACTCGGAACTCTCATTTTAGCATATATTTTTAACTTTAAAACAAAATAACAACAGCTAAACTAACCCTGCGGCTATGACTGATGCAAAACACAAAATGTGACAAGGAAAGGATAATATGCTAATATGTTATTATACTATTCTCTCTTCCTCAAGCATTCGTTTTCGTTATTTAAATTGAAAACCGGTGATGATGACCATAATAATATTATGTGATGAAAAAGAAAGTAAACTTTAGAAAGAGCAATAATAATAATAATAACATCAGCTCGTAATCGTAATAAGCTTACTATGTGTAGTGGACAGCTTTTATCTATAGATATAGACACAAAAAGTGATCTAACGATAAATTAAAGCAATAATTTGACATGATAAAGTGAGAGCTTCCAAAATATTGCACTGCATGACTATTACCTACACGTTTATGAAGTTTCTTAATTGCGCTTGCCACTTTGACTTGTTATGATAAGCGTGCAGGGAGGTCGTTTAAAATAACTCAGGGAAAATGAGTCTCATGATCACTCCATACAATGTGATGAATTAAACAGTATAAAATGCATTTAACTTCTTGTAATGCTTGGGCAATGTCAATGACTAGGTTCACACGGGGTAGAAACTTAATAGCAAGATTGCAAGTCAGGTCAGTTTTTCCTGCCATAGTGCCATATTAGGTGTTGGGTGTCTGAAGAATAGTAAAATTTTCAGAACTATTGATAAAAAATGGGTCACTGTTACGAACCAATATATTTGTGCAAAGCCATATTTTTTGTTTCAATTTTTAGGGCTCGAGAGCATTTATTGATTCATTATCAAATATCGAACAAAAATACTAAAAATCTGAACATGAGGGTCTGCTTGCATCTTTCTTTACTGTCCGACAAACCTGTCCTCATTGCAAATTTGCAAAGAAAAAGAGAATGGAAGTGGAAAATTTTAAAAGCCTGTCCTCATTTAATGCCGACATTATTGACCCTCAAAAGCCAACTTACTTTTGATTGCTAGTTCTTTTGGTCTCTGAAGCTCCCTAAAGCAAACCACAGCATACTGCATTGCTGTTTTTCTTCACAAAGTCGGGTTTCAAAATTCGAGCAAATTCAATAAACTTTAGACCTAAGCATTGTACAAAGTACTTGTAACGTGATTAAAAAATATATTGTGCTGCTATGCATGTATCTGATGAGAGTTTTCATGTACCTGAGTTGTCAGTTCTCAAGGAAAATACATTTCACGTTTTGAATTGAAAATATTTTTCCTCTTTACCTCGTTAAAGCATGAGCGAATCATTTCAGTAAAATTTGATAATAATATGTGTTCGCACAATAGGATGAACAAAATTGACCTTTAAACATTATCAGTGTCAAGGTGTGCAAACTTGAAACGGATTGTGATGTTTTTGATGACACATAATATGCACGTACAAAAAATAAACATGCTTGCAAATGAGTGATTTGTAAGGTTTATAAAAAAACTTCTCATTGATGGCTAAAAATCTTTATTTGAAATTCAGATTTAACTTACACGAGTTCTTCAATAAATACAGACAATAAATAAGTTAAAATAAATTATAAATATTCATGAGTATTATTTTAAATTATTAGGATTGGTAAAGAGCATGACTGGGAATAATTCAGTTTTGTTCAAACACATTGTATAATAAAATAAACGATAAACGAAGCACTTGAGTTTTTGTAATTTCAAAAACTTACCTAAGACATGCTTGTTTAAAAATTCAAACGGACACAACTATAACATAACCTTTCACAAAATGTTTTACAACAAAATCACAAAAACACAAGAAGGCTGAATATTATTAGTAAAGACTAGTAATCATCAAGATAATGATACTCATGATTGTGATATGGATTGATACCAGGCTTGTTCAACAAGTCATAGGAGAACTTCAATTTTCCTACTTCGGTAGCTTGAAATATAATCTTTACTATGAGTATAAACATATCAATGAAAATCCAAACTATTCTGTACGCAATCCACAAAAATTTTCGAATATATCTAATTATCCCAAAAAAGCTTGTCACATACACTCGGTTATATGGCCAGTATTCTAAGACATGATGGAGAATCACAGGTGGATTAGGGACATTCAATGTCAATTTGTTGCCCGCTGCCATTATTTCCGATCGTAATTTTTTCCTTTAGAAATCACAAAACATGTCAATAGGTTTTATACAACTGTCACTAGTCTTTTAAATCACAAAGGTAATTACTTCACTTACCTTTTGTGACCTGGTCTTTCTATCAACTGGTTCCTTATATTGATGTAATCTCGTATTCGTGGGGGTGTGTAAGCCAATTTGGTTTTTCTCCGGCGCTCGGCATCAGTCTCATTAATAAATGCAATAACTCCCAAAATAACAAAGAGAGTGTATACCACAGTCTTCCACGATGCCATTATGAAGGATATTGATTATAACGACAATTTATTACTTGCCTCCGAAAGGGTTAAATTGCACTAAACAAACTCACCATCACCTTACATCAGCATTAATTAAGTAATTTTCATTAACCAAAGTATTCGTACACGAACACAAACGACACTTGTATTCTCCAATCACTCCCATTATTATGCTCTCGTTGGCCCTTTCAAAATTAAATGACTCGTCAACTGAAAAGGAAGATGTTTGCGTTATGTAGTTTCCTGCGTTGAAAGTGAAAATGCATAATGTTAGTTTTGTTAGAAAATTTTTAAAGCATATTAAACTCTCATTCTCATCGAAACTTCAAGAAGAGCATTCACAGATGCATATACTTACAAAAGCAGTGCAAAATTACATGAAATCATCACAAAAACCACACGCAATTCAGCAGCATATTGTGTAAATGCAAATTATTACATATTAAATAGTGGCTATGCGTTAGATTGCATGATAACGTGATAAGAACATAGACAACAAGTGTATTTTTTCCTTTTTCTTCTTCCTTCCGCCTTGTTACGTTAGATGAAAAGAAAGAAGAAACGCTAAATTTCTAAAAAGATACACGGAATCATTTTAAAAATGAAATCGCATCTTCCTCATCATTGTGTTGTGTACTCGTTGCCTTTTTGTTTAGATAAGGTTGATAGATGGTGACGTTGTTCTGTTGTCGTATATTATGTTCATTCAAAGGGCTCATTTTTCTCTAAATTTCACAAACAGGATACGAGCAAAACTTATTACAGGATCCATTTATGCGTGCAAAATATCATGCGAATATGGTTAGTCCTCCACGGTTAGTCCTCTTGTATTGGAATATTTGGAGCAGTTGAATGAAATCGAAAGCTGTATGGCATTTGATTGACTGAGCAAAAATGTAGGCATTGCAGAACCTCTTATGAAGTAACAATGAAGATGACACGTTACTAGAGATTCACATCATCGCATCATCATCATCACATGCACAACATGTGAGTAGGGCTAAATTTTGTAAGGGATACCTCTCGATTTTTTTTTGGTTTTACAATGCTTTAAGGAAAAAACGACGAAGATGCAAAAAACTGGTTTCCGAGTAATGAATGAAGATATATTCAGCTAAACAGACCATGCTATTCTGTACAACAGAATCCCTTGTCTCACTTGCATTAAGTCTAAAGGTTAAGGTTACTATTACATACAATTCGTCACAAAATAACGTAGGGTAGGCGTTATATTTAATGCACTGGCAATACTTGTACAGAAATTGGACGAGGTTATTGCCACTAGGCCAATCCACCTAACTTTTTATAGCTGATATTCTCGATACATCTATGAAAAATACAAATATATTTATTTTTTGATAGGTACAAACTGTACTGTGTGGGTCCCTTCTACTTTCACTTCATTACTAAGCAAGATAAGATGAAGCAAACATTTTAGTCAATAATTACAGAGGTACACACGAAATTGGTATACTGCTATTGCAGTGAATATGTATTCAAAGACGAGTGAATACAGGTGCAATACCGATATACTGCGATGTTCACTAAATTGATTACAGCTTGCAACCTTCGCCGTAACCTTTCAAGTTGAAAATTGTGATCTTGAGATTCTTGCATGCGAAGTAAATCTTATGTTTAGAGATTGTGATATCAAACCATAGTATTGTTATCGCAGCATTTCCTGTGTGTCCTATGCCCGCAAGCAAACCATGACTTTCATCTTTTATCCCTTTCAAGGTATTCCTTCCTCTCCCATAACATAATCGGAGAGTCGAGTGTTTCCCAAATTATTTGCACGTTACTTCACTTTTCATTACATGTGCTATGATTATGTGGCAGGGACACGTGACGTGGATTATGATAAAAACTGTATTGTTTTAAAGAAGAAAAATAAGAGCTAATCACAATAATATTGTTTTTATATGTATGTTTAATGATCATTCAGTAAAAGTGTTAACATATCCATGAGTTTAAACAATCAA
>JAQIXX010000339.1:0-66436 GCA_034700605.1 Willowsia nigromaculata | reverse complement strand
CTACAGAGAATTGGAGGTTGGATGCTACCAGCCAGAGTCTACATAGTCAAACGTGCACATATGTATATAGGCTTGACCTTAGTAAATGATTTAGATCCGTTTCTGCACTATTTGATGACGACATTAATTCTTATATCAACAACTAGTAGAAGCGTATTTAAGGTTGTTGACGCGTTTTTTGGCAAGAAACATAAAGTAGAATGGATTTTTTTACTTAACAAAATATAGTGAAGACTAATTTGTAATCTTGGTTTTCATTCGTTTTTGTTCCTTTTTTCGGACGAAGTAGAAGAATGCACAGTTTTCCCTAAAACATTTATAGATTAGGATGTAAATAAACTTCAAGTTATAAAAGTTTTAATTTGTGGCTACGATTCGGCTATTAGTTTACTTAATTTTTCTTGTAAAAGTTAAAATGATTTTTTTCAATTGTGATTAAGTTTTTTTATCATTGTCGGATCGTAATTTCTTGTGAATCGGTCCTCAGACTAAAAAAAATCCTGTAAAGTCTTGTATTTTGCGAGATTGTTTTTGTGTCATCTCGCGTCATTATTTCTTGGGTATTTTGAACTATTACAATTGCCTGAGCTAAATAAAATCTTTGTTGCCAAAACCATACGTCCAAATTCTTGGCTATTGAAGGGGGTAACAAAGGTTTTTATATTAAGTTCAGTTCTTAATTAAACTCTTTGGTATTTGGTATTACTTGCATGCTGCAAGGATATGCATAGGAATTGTTTTATTTTTCCCTACATTTAGGTTTATTAAATGTAAACGTAAGAAATCAAATTAACACAACGGAATTTAAGTAGGTAATTTAGCTTGGAATCTTATTTTTGACAGTTTGAAGGGTCCTATACGGTTTTGGGCTTTTAATGTAAATACAAATTGTGAACAAGCCTTATCGTGTGAAATATATGTCATATTTTTACCGCATCGCAAAATGCATTTTTGTATAGTATAAATATGTTAGTAAAGGTCGTAAATCCTAAAGAAACATTAATACGCATTTACCCAAGAAATTCCAAGCTTCCGTTTAAGATGCATTTCTAGCCCAATGCTGGATTGTATTTTGTGTATGGATCGTCTACATCATGATCTACGAAAATTCAATAAATATTTCCCATTTTGAATGATTGATTTCGTAATGTATTTGGTTTTGCTAATAGTTTGTTTAAGAGTTCAAAAAAGTTTTGGTGTTTCAGATTGAAAAACTTTAATGTAGGGCATTAAAAGGGTAATGCTGTTATAAATTGACTATTCTTGTTTGTCAACCTTATTTCAAAAAACCTTATACTACTGTTACGGTTATCTTGCTTATATGTTTATTAGTTTTTGTGAAAAACTGTAAGTTTTACTTATTTAAAAAACAATAATATTGTCTACAAGTAACTGATATTGCTAGAAGATTGAAGTAGATATTTTCTTTGTAAGCTCTGTGTTTAGTGAGCACAACATTATATTCGGCTTGAGTAATATTCCCTTGCGTTACTTCAACTTAAATCCTACAAAATTGCGAGTCACTGATGTTGAGTTATTATCTCGAAAAAAGATTGACTGCATTTTCCAATCCATCCTTTTGTCATCAATTCCCAGTGGCATCAATACGACAGTATTTTGATAATTCGGTTGGCTTCATCATACTTGAACTTCATCAATTGACGTGTGCTATCGAAATGCATTCATATTGAATTACGAGTTATCATGTTCATCTTGATGACGACACCATAAAATGTCATGCGATATGAGTGCAAAAATATACTGTTTTGTTTAAACGCTGCAAAAAACTCCCTTGACTTTTATCAGCGAAAGCCTCTAATTTTTATAAACAAACATTTTCATTGTTTGTTTTCTTGCACTATGGTTCACTATAGCATTACTACAATCAGTGCATTGGTAAAATTTATTTTTTGTGTGCATGATATGCAAGAAGTTAATTTTGCAAAAAGTTATCTCGAAACTTAATGACAAACTTATTGAAGCTTAGTATTTGTAAAGTTTGTTATTGTAATCAATTACAACTTTAACTAAGTAGTTCAAATTTTGAATGCATACTTTAAGACTTTCATTGCAAGCATCAGGGCTCCTGTAGATGTAAAAGACTGAAAGATTATGCATGCACACGTGGGTAATTACTAGATATTGAATTATGATTTCTCCATTATGAAAACATTTTAAGAACCATGAGCTACATACTGATTAATTGATCATAATTATACGGGAAGAGATTTTCCATTAATAACACGTTAACCACTAAAGCATCGCAAAATACCAATCCATTAACAATAGAATTGTTAATGCATTCTACTTTAAGTGTATGAAAAATGGAGCAACACTTTTTATCCTGGTTATTTGATTCGACTACTTCTGTTCTAATATCTTATAATTATCAACCTCCGACCCCTAAATAATCAACAATTTTTGGAGCATTTAACGCAATAACTCACATAACTCCATGGAAAAACTTTAAGCGACTTTAATTAAAATTATAACACGTTAATTTGCCAAGTTGAACAAATTTTTCAACAGTTGTTATCTTAAGTTTAGCAAAATTTGCTTGATTTATTTTTGTAATCGGAAAATTTAAAGTATGCTTTGAAACAAGACGTTATAATACAAACAATAGTAATAAAATACATCATTTTCTTTTCCCGGTTTGCCTTCACTTAAAGAAGGTTAAAATAGAGGATATTTGTTGTCATCATTGGCATAATTCTAAGCCCAACTTTTCCGGAGTAATAATCAAGTTGCTGCTGCAAAATTTCAAATGAAAAAGTATAATGATAGAATAAATACATATTGGTGCACAAAATTATTTATTTGACATTTTTATTAAACGTTGCATATCTTCATGGAAAGCACAAATATTTGCTTAAAATGTTTAGTGTGTATGGGCTTTTAATATCAGAAAACATGTATTTAACCAATGATTTTATAATTTTTGAATCTTAATTGAAAAACTGCAGCGCTAAACTCTCCTTCCGTATTCATTCACCACCAAAAGTTCAATATTAGTTTTTACGCTGTATTCACTTCCGTCTACAAATGTAAACAAATCAATCATTAAAACTTCGGCTTGAATATGATGAGTAGACTCTGTGATTTAAGGATTTTGCATGTTTTTTATCTTTACTCTGATCACTCTGAGCTTCAGTATGTATCCAAATCACATCAAGAGAAGTCGTTTAAAGCTATGTCGATTTTGCATATTTTGCATATTTTGGACGGATCGTGCATATTTTGCATATTTTGGACGGATCGTGCATATTGCATATGATAGCGCATATTTCCGCAAAATTGAAGATTTTACCCTAAATTTGGGTAAAAATTCCTATTTTAAGCCTTTTAACTTTAACTTTTAACAAAATTTTGCCCATTTGCATGTCAAAACGCTTTAGTTTGGGCTGGAAGTTTAAAAAGAAGATTATTCTGCAGGAAAAAAAAACTTTTCAGAACGTGGTTTTATTGTTGCAAAATGAAAAATTTAAGTAAGTTCACAAAATCAAACCCTGTTATTTGGCATTTTAAGCACTGGTTCTTCCAAATAAAAGCCATTTACGTTGGTTTAGATAGTTTAGAAGCAGAAGATGGCAATTTTTTAAAGAAAAATTGATATGGTCGATGAACAAAGTGATTTTGAGTGATTTTATTGTGCATATTTAAGCGCATATTTTGCAATTGTTTCGTGCATATATATGCGCTTAAAATGCCTGTTTTTAGCGCATTAAATCCACAGAGTCTAATCATCACCATCATCGCATCCGTATCACCATCACTGCGGTTGCAGGGATTATAAAAAAACGAAGAAATCCCCGTCGGTTGCTCTGTGAGTTTCACAAGACTAGTGAAACCAACTAAATATCTGGTGGTGTGTATGTCGCGGTAAAAACACGTATAGCATATTTATTGAATGTAAGTGAGAAAAAAATGGAAAGAAAGGAGTATATTAAAGCATGCTTTTTACTGCAAGCGTGACAGTCAACACATTCAATGCATCTTTACACTTTTCTTTTGCGATTTTTTACATGTAGGCGCTTTTGCACACTTCCCATTTGTATCACTTCATTCCGTAGTTGGATTTCATTTCGAAAGGTACCTCTTTTGAAATATTTTTTCCACCATCAAACAAACAGAATAAGCGACTGTTCGTGAATTTCGGCATGTACCTTTTACCGCTTGAAGATCTCATTTGTTTCTTTTTTTCCTTCCTCTCAACTCCTCTTTCATATAAAACTGCCTGCGGTTTTATTGTGTCGAAATCTGGCACATATTTACTTTCAAAGCTTTTATTAGTCACTATATATTGTAGCCGTGTAGTAGTGTCTGATCTTACGGAATCATTGAGGAAAAAACGTGTAATGTATTAGCATCAATATCACATTGGCATACGTAGAAAACGAAAATACAGAAATACATACGTGTGGTGTCGTAAACGTAGTAATTCGCTCGCTCTCCATCTTCTTCTTCTTTTCTCTTTTACTAGATTCTTCTAATGTATGTACAGAGGCGCATGTTTGCATATTTATGAATGTAATTTAAAATGCTTTGTGTTTTCCTTAATGTACAAAACAAGTAATGCTTCCTGAATAACGGGTCGAAAGCTTCACACGAATACCTTGAAAATATATTAAGCTTGATCTTATCTATGAGTTCATACACTGATGGTGAGCCAGAGAAAATGAAAGCACATATGCAAAGAGTAGTGTAGGAGTGAAACATGACGCGACCACGTTAGAACAAGAAAAAGCAATACATGTTCTCCAGAAAACAACAATGTAAAGTAAAAATGTTGCAGATAGATAGACTTTTCATTCGTTTGGTTGGCTTTAGCAGACGCACATTGTACATAACTGAATTCCCTTTCACACTTGAGATTTATAACGTGAAGTGATACCGAGGCTATTGTCCCCAAAGAAAGTGTTTCCAATACCAGTTTCTACACTCCGAATTGCTCTCTATTCAATCATTCATGTTGCCGAAATACAAGTGCGCGGAATGTATTTTACGGAATTTTCTACGACATGCTTCTTCTCTACTTGTATTTCAGAATATCCACTCTATATCATCTGCATAGTGTATTTTGAGATCAACAACATCATGGGAGAACCATTTTCAATTCAAAATTTTTAAGCAGAATCAGTGTGCTTGTGAGGAGCATTCTTGAGGTAAAAAGTAGGACAAGTGGGGAGCTCATACACATTTTTCTCTCGCTCACATTCAATTCACACCGTTCGTTCACTAATGCCTTCGTATCACTCAGGTAAAGTGAAAAGCCTTGCTTGTTATGTAATGACTTGTGAAAAACATGATGATCCTTCGAATATATATTTTTCGTGCAGTCACGTGCATGCAGTAAAGCAGCAAATGGGTACGCATAGAAAAGACACTTGTCAAATGAGAATCGATTCCAATGTTGCTATATTACGGAATTACATACATATTGTATTCTCCCTTAAAACAAGGCTTGAAATATAGCATAATATGTTAGCTTTTCCAAACTTTCTCCTTTCACAAAATCTTGAAAATTTACTAACACTTGATTCGACTCATTACCTTAACAAATCGCTATTACTGCTGTAAAGTTGAAAAGCCCGTTAATAAGCAATCTATTACTGAATTATTGCTCGTATTCATTTCAATAGAACACATGCTAATTATAATTTGCCTAAATGGTTTTTTGATTGAAAAGAAACTTAACAATTACTTGAAGCGTTTCATTAAAAAATATTACCCTGTTGTGCGTTCGTTGCTGCTACATATTATGTCGACTTTTTACTTTCATTTTAGGAAGTTTGTTTATTCCGTGCTTTCAGTCCATTCATCTAGATTTTCCTACTTCTCGCTATTTTCATCTCAAACCTGAAGTGAGCATTTTATACAGGGCATGTTGTGCCCACTCACTACTCTCATACAGACTTTTAGTATAATTGCGGTCTAAGTAAACAACTTTGAAAAATAAAATGGTACACAATTATTTAGTACAGCTGCAGGTGTGCATATACGTCTAACATTACAGTAATGACAAGGATTGTGTGTAAATACAATGGAATGCATAATATGGCAAGTTTTTATGTCTTAAGTTTGCTTACAACAATAACATTCAAATCACAATAAAAAGGAGTAAGCATGCATTCAACTTCTTTTACATAGCTCGTACGTGTGTGTTCAGTGATCACGTACCTTGAAAGGAGGCACGTCTCAGTGGGCCTTATGGAAAACAAAGCGGTGATACACTCTACTATGTACATGGAGAAGCTGAGGTTTTATGAGAAAAAGTTTTATATTTTTTTCTTCCTCTGACACTGTGATGCCCTATTCTTATTGTCTCTCCTGTACGAATTCAAAAAACTAACAATGTATTTTTATAAATGCTTATGCAAGCAATAAGCTGTGCTGTTTTGTTTCTTAATCCATATTCACTCTCCACCCACTTTCCTTGTTTGATTATATATCCTTAAGCATGAGGACGTGACAATTCAATGAAACTTGAGTGCACTCATGACTCGTGTATGTTTTAATGTTGCTGTTTTAAACGAATGACATGGACGATGCAAAAGGTGCTTGAAATGGGTGCAATGTCCTAATGAAAGTGATTTAAAATTGTCAGATCTCGGGAGATCTTTGAAGAATGTACTCATCATCATATATCATTTTACTCTCCGGAAATGAAATAGCTTTTCTGTCATGTTTACAGTACATTTTACAAGGGAGTTACCCTGTATTTTATAATGGGCAATGAATGTACCTTACACGCACGTTACTTCTACATTTCCTTCTAATGATGTCCTTTTTCGTCGGATGACAAAGATTGTTTCTTTCGTAAGCCTAACTAAGAAAAAAATGAAAAGTTGTATATCCAGAGGGCAGCAATAACTACACATAAGGCTTTTCCCTTTCTAAGCTAAAAGGTTAATAGACATAATGTTAATGCTACTGCCCAGTTTCATATTGAACTACGTACTTTAAGAATGTGCATTGCACTCTCAGAAGTGCACAACCCCCTTTTAAACTAAGCTAAGTAGCAGTATAGAATTTCTTTTGATCGTGTGAGAGAAAGCTCATGAAAACCAGTAAGCAACGCCAAGCCGGGTAATGAAATCAAACTGGAATATTATGCAACATGCAAGTTATGTAGGCACATGTATGTATATGCATACATAGTTCGCTCATCCCTGAATTATACATGATGAGAAAAAGTTCACTTTACAGCAAGCAGTTTCATTTTCTGCTTTCGACGCGACGGCACATTTTTGATGGCATAAATGGCGATTGAAGTACCAACTCAAGTATCAGTTTTCCATTTTTGTTTCCAGCTTGCCTATAAAAGCGATAGTCGCATTCGCATCCACTACGTCGAAAATACCACACCAGTTACATATTATGCATGCCTACATCGAGTTACAAGCCTTCCCTATGTGCACACACAAGTATTTATAGCATTTTAACTTGTTCATTCAAGCTAGTACAACTTGAAATTTTACCGGAAAATGCACTATATCTTTTAAAATTTTAAATTCCCAGCGATTTTGTAATCCTTCTGGAAAAGATCATAAGAGCAATTATGCAAAATCATTGGTGACTTGGGATATTTTTGGTACAGGTTTTCGGAAACACTGCTCTTGCAGCATTGCGCAACAATACGATCAACAATATTACTTTTGTTTCCAGAAAATATTTTGAGTATTTTTGAACGTGTTTTAAATATATACTTTAGAGCATGATACTAGCTTAAACTAATCTGCTGGTTTGCGTAGTTGCTTTCTGCGTTACATTTGTAGGTTACATATTGTACGGATGTTATTATTTGGCTTTATTTTCTTTCTAGATATCCGTTTATACACCTAGTTGAAGATGGGTGCACTTGACAGGTTCCCACATGCCTTTATAACAAAGACAACCAGTCCAACAATAGAAGATATAAGCAGTGCAGTATAATTCTCATCCACTTCATTTTGTTGTTCAAACAAGGTACTAAGGTACATACAAACTTTCACTTGGGTACATTCATAACCATACTCACAAGATTTTATGGTATATCTACGTCAATCCGGTTTCATCTTTTTAAACTCCTTAATCAAAAACCCCTTTTAATTATCACTATGTCTCTATTCTCCAGTATGATACTTATACAAGGGATTGTATTTTGTTATATCATGAGTGTGCGATGAGTCACAACGCAATCTCTACAACTTCATGTACTTTATTACTCAGATTTTCTTAATAAAGTCTTACACTGTGTACACTGAGCCAGTTGACTATTGACAAAAACTCTGGGGACAAAAAAAAAAGAATTTCATTAATTTTAGCTTATCAGCGCACAGTTCTTAGCTGTTCTTGTTTTCCGCTTCTCCTTTGTCGATTGTAATTCCTAGAATTGTTTCTTCAATTCTTTCTCCGTAACTTTTCATTTCTTTTTCACTGATGACAAGTGAAAATAGACGAAAATACAAAGCATGCATGTAATCATGTTATTTATTATACGTCTATAGCCAAAGGTAAAAAACTAAAGATTTGTTTTTTACTATTCGCGTTTAATCGACTTGATAAGCCCCTTCTTTCTCCTATTATTCGACTTTTGCGTGAAGTGGATCTTTCTTTAAATCCCTTGAGTATACACAATGCATACTCTTCGTTCAACTTGTTTGATGAGGCATCAACTTCTTCATAGACAAGGGAGGCATGCAGATAATTTTAGATCAGGCGTAGGCGTAACTGAAGCTATTTTTTTACCACGAGTTGTAATACACGCTTTAAACTGAGAAGCAAAGATTAAATTCCGAAATTTCATAATACCTAGAAGTTCTTTTTTATATTTACTCTACCTACTTCAATGCTTTGTCAACAATCTCTGCTCCATTCATTATGAACACCATTAACCATTGATTTTTACAATGAGGTATGAGGAGATTCTTAATTCTGTTATGTCTGCAAAAATATTATTATAGGTAAGCATGATTTATACCACAGCCATGATAAAAATACATCATGCATGCTGCTCGCCGCGCCGTTCCCAATAAAGTGCATATAAAACCGAAATTTGACAGTGATTTATTTTTTACTAGGAAGGTGTTATATATTGGTATTTTTATTATGGATTGTGTGCATCGTTTGAGTTCACATGAACGAATGAGAATAAATGACTTTGGTGGGCTGGAAGAAATAGTAAAGTCCATACCGCTGCTGTAATATTTTACTTGCATCTTTCCCCTTTTCTTTTGCGTGTTTGCATATGGTGAACGTTATGGTATAATGGTTGTTATAAAGGAGTACACTTTATGTAATCAGTTCCATGGATGATAATGGTGATGGTAGTGGTAGTAGAGGAGATGTTTATGACCGCAAGGGATTAAATGTTATGATGTAATATCCATTATAAATTATAGCAGTTCGTAATAACTGTAATGAGTATGATGGCTACGATGATGCTCCATATCTTTATGAGTTTAGTTTCTCAATGGGAAAGTTATGGGCTTAATTCAACAGACTCCCGCTCTCTCTCTCTCTGTACAAAAGTAAAATACAAGCACAATGGAAACTAGAAAGAAGCAGACGCGTTTTGTCAGCATAACCAACATATAAATACAATGAATTTTATACAGGACACATGTGTTATATTTTATTATGCCATATGCCCTATATATACAAACGCACTTCTCCAAGGTTCTTCACTTTGTTATACTTCCGTTTCATCTAAAAACTGATATTGGGGGAAGGGGGCAGAAGAGCTGATAGGAGTGGAAGAAGTAGCTGAATGAATATTGCAAGTTATTATTAAAAGAGCTTATTTGGAAGTACTAACAGAAACTTTTGTATTTATCTAGCAACTGCCAGAAGCACTTCACGTCATTGTCACTGACTTCCATAACTATAAGAAGGCGAGGAGAAAGCATCCCTTCACCACGAATACCTACTTTGTTTCGCTGTGCAGCATTGTTGCTTGTTACTATAACCGCTTTACCACAACTTATTAAATGGATGCAAACAGATATGTACTAGGCACGTATATAAATTGTGGTCCAAACTGTATGCATTATATGCTAATGTGTTATAATATATTGTATAAAATCATGAACAGTGGTGTTTTACTACACTGAGGAGTAGTATGATCACCATATTACTATGATTATCATTACCATAGCACATTGTAATATAATCCATCGCATTACACAATTACACTTCATTACATACGCCGCCATAATATTTTGGTTTTGAATTTGAATGAAAGGCTCTCGCTGAGTGGAATGAGTTACTTTTCATGGTTCATAATGCCCACAAAACAGAGTAATCTGCTTTTACTGATTCGCTGGAATTTAAATTTTCAGTATTTCCTAATGGAACTGCTGCGATGCGAGAAGATTGAAGTATTAGAACTACAATAGTATTTTGTTAATTAAAGCTTACCAACAACCATCACAAAACTTAGTGTAATGTATTTATTTGCAATTAAAATAAAATTACAAACATTAACATACCAAGTTAGCTTTAGCCTGTGCTTTTTTCACAGATAGGGCAGTACGATGACTAAGGTCTGATAACGGCAGTTTTTTTGTGAATGGTTGTTATTGTAATTCGATTATCATAACAATATTTGATGGATTTGTGTGCACAACATGTTGATAGGGTTGTGTATGATTTATATTGGTGTTCAGTAGTTAGTGCCAGTAAACTTTAAATGAGAAAAGATGAGCAAAACAGAGCAACCTTCATAAAAGTTTTATTAGGGCTTTAACTTTTCAAGGGAAAAACCGAAAAAGAATGCGCTGGGCGCTGACTAGCGAACATAGGGAAATATTATGGAGTGATGGTTTTATGGGACAAAACATTGTCTGACAGAGAATGATGTTGATGGTGATGAGGACGAGGGATAAAGAATGCAAGATATTATGTTAGCTGCCGAATGACTAGCAGTGGGTGGACGTAGACGGGTTAGAAGGATTGATGTGATGGCCTCTTTTCAAACATAATTGTATAGGCTTTTATGCCTTCCATGTCACAAGGCTTGTTTTTCTCGGTCCATCTCACAAAATGAGATATAGATACCTACATTGTTGAGGGATGCTTCATAACTCCAGTACATTCTTCACAAAAAGCAACTACCAATAGATATATATATTAGGAATGTCCCGAGTTTTCCTCATTCACTAAGTAAATCAACAAAACTGTCGAGTTATGTTATGTTCTGATAGCTGTCAGAGTAAAAATAGGGAAAAGGAAGGAACGACAAAGTAAATAACTAAAAATTTAGAGCATATGCATCAATTTTGAAGGCTGAGTTTCTGAAAAATAAACAGGAGAAAGTTGTAACTGCATTTGAATATGCATTTAACGTAAAATTCCAATTAGACTTCGGGAGGTAGAAAGATTGATAGAAAGTACTCTAGACGCCATATGCACCCATTTGGGATTTTACGGTGTATAGAATACTAGGTCAAACGCTCGCCCCCTTCAAAAGCTCCTTCAATTAGAGCTTGAGAAACGTATCTTTTTGTTTAAGGATTTTGTAAGTCTTAATTAACTTTTAAAGTAGGTAGATACATGTAATTATTTTCTTTATAAAATTTCAAGTCTTTTGAGAAAACAAGAAACAAAACATCTTGTATAATTTGTAACGAAAAGTCCGTCATATTAACTTGTGATGCGTAAGATTTGTTGCTCCTCTTGGGCATGCGTATTTGTTTGCCGGTAAAAATCTCTTTCTAATGAAGGTGGTAATTAAGGCCTTCTAGGGGAGCGACTGCAAACCTTCAACCAATATCATAAATATCGTTTGTTCTATGATTACACAAAATTGATGAGTAATCGGACCCGTGCGCAGCCTTCACACTTGCTGGCCTTATGAAATGGCTAGAAGGTACTGACATAATTAATGAAAGTGATATTTTATGCATAATATCCATTTCAATTCCGCACGATGCATACAAGCCATTTAATTATTTTGTGCGTCTCATTGTTATGTTGGCAGGTATATGTTCGTGGAGATATCCAAGTTGATGTACTTTCATTTGATCAGTATGTGTATCAAACTAAATTTTTAACCTGCAGTCAGAGGATAATCTACGAATTTTTCAATGCATACATACATTTACCCTTTACTGGGAAATGTAATCTTATATTACAAAACAGTAGTATATAATAAATGCATGTATGACAGACACAAATACTTGGTATTCTTCTTCTAAATAGAATAAAATGCCACAAGCAGTCACCAGCTAAAAATGCATTCACATGCCACGTCCGTCTATGCATGTATGTACATTTCTGTCGTCGAGATGACTGTGACACGTAGACACACTAGAATAAAGAATGTCTTTTTGTTGTCACTGAGTTAGCTTTTTGTTTTTTTATTTTTACGTATTATACATCCCCACAACAGTCTTGCTTGAGCCAAGGAATCATGATGAAAAAGGATAGGATATATCCCATCGGATTCTCTGAGACGTTATTATTCGTTTTCGGCTGAGATGTGATGAAAGCTATTTTTGTACCGTCACCGTCTTCCTCACATACACAGTATCACAATCACATAACCATTATCATTTTACACGTGCACACGTGTTTATGCATACCGCATACATACAATAATCCCCAACCAAAAAGCTTAGCTCGGAGATGGTGTATCGAAGTCAGGCAGCCCATATGGAAGCCTACCATATGAACCAGATATGATAACATTTTGAGATCCAGGTAACTGCCATCTCAAGCCTGCTTACACTTTACTTGTTCTCACCACTAGAAAAAATCATCTCATTTCGGCTCAGTTTTACCTGCATCCACACTCACTCATCCTTCCACCAAGATCTAAGAAACCAACATGCATTCCAGTGTGTTTTCTTGTCACTTTTATCAAATATTCCTTTCGTCGACAAAAATATTAAGAGCATGAGAGAGAAAGTAGGAAAAGATGAGCAACCTAGTCAATGGAGTGTGCATGTCTTTTTAAGTCGATGCATCAGAGTGAAAATTGAACCGGAGGGTTACCTCCAGTCGCACTCAACCACGTCGCATCACACGCACAATCGACAACTATATGAACAACTACAAAACATATTACATTAATATTATAAAACGTAATATGTATACTTTTTATTCAGAAGTTTTAGTTGTTTTCCAATCCTACATGAAAGTTCGTGTTTGAATTATGCTGTTACATCTTCATGATTCTTTACATTTCTGAGAGTATACATATTGCCTGATCGTATATGTAAAATTAATGCATCTAGTTTACTCTAAAATTGACGAATAAAATACTGACAACAGTTCCCTTACATTCAACAATATATCTAGTCAACAATAACACTACTACAGTAATTCCTTACCTAATCTCGTCAAAAATTCATTTATTTTTTCTACTCATTGTCTTCGTATGCTGCCATTTGTTGAAGAGAAGAAGTACAGCATTTGGCGACGGGTAAAAGTTGAGAGTTATGGCGATCTGTGAATAATATTAACATTAGTTTGCGAATATGCACTAACTACACAACAAATGTACAACGAAACGGCGCAAGGATTGGTGTTGGTGTGACGCTTTGAACTATCTTACGACATTCTATGATCATTGTGAGTGTAGTTACATATATGCTTAAAACATTCGTTCATGTTGGCTTTGCTGATACTAGAACAATGTGGCTTTCTCGGGGAAACAGAAGGAAGCAATAGTGTAGTGTTGTAAAGCTTTTTCGAGTACGTGCGTTGGAGTTCATGGTATAATTCTCGATAGAAAAGAAAAAAACAGGAAAAAATGCAACTTTAAGCTTTTCTTTATTTTTCTCTTGGGTTCTTTCACCTTTACACTTCCGCAGTGGTATGCATCGTAGTAGGCTTTGCTTACTTCTCTTTGTGTTCAGCAATATGGCTTAAGGCATCTACTACCCACATCTATTTACGGACAGGAGTACAAATACAATGCATGCAAGTGTCCATTTGTCTATTGTACTTACCACAGTACAATGGTAGTGCAGCATCAAGTTTTAGCTTCCATGCTCTAAACATATCAGTGTGGGTGATGTGATGAAAAATGTATTGCACACGTTCCTTTTCCTACGACTGAAAATCATATACAAAGAGATGTGTGTATGCATAAAATGAAATATTTAAAGTGTGTGTGGAATGATTGTTTTTTAATCCAGCAGTTACTTCCCTAGGACGTTGTTCATCCGGTTTTATTTTCTTGGTAGTGAAACCAAGAAGTGGACGAACATACGTAGAGAGTACAAAAGGAATTGTGTAAACATTTCCGCATGTAGGTATATGCAATAATAATTTCTGAAAATCATTTCAAAGCTCAATATTTTATTCCAAAGATTGTTTCAATGCTTTCCCTGTTAGAAATTTCTCAATTTATAAACCAATTTCGTCACAGACACATTATTTTGCACAAGACTTGAAATGGTGTTCAGCAAAGATGGTTTTTTCTCAACAAAGTCTTCCAAATGATAGCGTTTCTTGTAATCATGCAACTTCAAGCGTAAAGTAATTTTTAAACTTGATATGAACAACAACTTAACTTCATAACGGTAATCGTTGTGTTCAGTTATATACAGAAGCTTAATTATTCCACAGCAATAATTTTAAAAGAATACTTTATGTCCACTTAACACTTTGTGCAGTAATAATACTTATCAAAATGAACGAAACAAATAATAATGCATTTGCATACCAGAATAACAAAAACAAAGGTTCCCTGTGTTATCATCACCAAATCTTGTGACTCCCGTGAACAGAGTTTAGTTGTACGTATGCATACCTATAGCCAGTGGGTCTGGTAGTGAAGCGTAGCTTTTATATAAAACTATGTGGTCGGAAAATGTATCATTTATGATTCTACGAAAGGTTGGTGAAAGACGGGATTGGTGAAATAAGTCGAATTTGGGAGAAATGAAAAGTCCAAATTGGGGAAATCCAAAACCACCACAAATAAAGCCTTTATTGGCAATAATGAGTACTCTGTTTCCACACTGGAAAGTTTTGCTGCAAAAATAGTGTAAGAACCTAATCAGAAAAGAACATACAGCCTAGCTTGAAATTAGTCAAATGTATGGTAAGCAAAATAATAATTACGATCAAAATGATGCTTAGGGAATTCATGTGTATTTTGCATTAGTACTGTATATGTACATTGATTGAAGCCATTAATAATTCTTACCAAACGTCTACAGAATGTTAGATTCTCAAAATATCTCAATGCTTGAAAGATTTTATGATTAAAACGCGTAAACCTGCTACTGTAACGTAAAATTCATAAAATTTTAATGAATTTGGTTTAGCAAAATTCCTGGAATTAAAAAGGCAAGACTCGACAGGAATTTCTTTTAAAAAACCTTTTAAGAACTTACGACTATAAATAAGGTTTAGATCTGTGTTTTATGAGAGCCGGAACTTTGATTTGTTATCTACGTTTGGTCAAAGGCTTCTTCTACTCATCCATAAACCAAGAAGTCATTTTAACAACACAGGTTTGGATTTTCAGTTATGTAGTACAAGTGTAAGATGAATGCATTTTTGCACCCCTGAAAAAAATGCATATTAATTTTATGCTTATTTCAATTTAATGATTCGCAAGCATTGAAGAAGTACATAAATATAATACTTTAGACTATTTATGGGAAGATAAATGCATGCTGTAACCACTGTTTGCAAGATTATCTTATTAATTTGTAGCAAAATATAATCTTCCCCAATCTGGACCAAGGATTCACCAATTTACTTTTTGTTGCTGGCTCGAGGTCCGTTTTGGTGAAATACAAATTTCACCAATCTATTTTTTCACCAACCTGACGCATTTGTTCATTTATGGTCACTCATTGCTTAAACGGTAATGCATATCGCTCGCGTGGAAATATGGGTCTTGCTTACACATATAAAACCTTTTACATGAAAAATATCGTGTAATGAGGTAAATAATATTCGTTTTACTTTTTCATGTAGCAATTTGCATCTGTACAATACAAGCTTTTGAAATGTTTCCAAACCGCTTCGCAAGAGGAATGACGGGAATGCTTGGAGAAAATTTAATAAAGAGTTCCATAACGGAACATATCATGGACTTCGGGCATTGCACACATATGTATGCACAAAGAAAACGACGAGTTAAGTCCGTAGAAGCGGTTTCTTTTCAATGGAGAGGAGAAAGGGGATCTCAAAAGGGTTTCTGATACGTCGCTAGATATAAATGATTCTGTTATATTTATGTAATAGAACGGCACTGCGATGTTCACTCTCATTTTTATGAATGGTCATTTAACTAAAAGAAAAAAAATGCTTGCGTGAGCTTGGCAGTAAAGTTATCTCATTCATGTGGTTTGAATGCAGACAGTTTTTTCTTACAATTTCTGCTCTTATTTCCTACCATTATTTATTGCAGAAATCTAGCTGAACCTGGAACTTGATGTTTACTGCGGTATCTAACATCTAGGCACAAAAAAATACTTTTATATTATTTGCAAATGCTGATTTCTATGTGTAGATTAAGTAAGCGTATTTTACCTCGTTCTTCAATCCCATAAAGAAAATTTTTGCCCATCTTTTGCCAATTTAAAACTTTGAGCATTGCACCAAGCGTGGTGGAATTTAGTACCACCGACGAATCTCGTTTATACGCGTTTTATTACTTCAATTTCGAAATTTGTCAGGACAAGGACAGTTTAAGCATAAAGCTGGAGGACCCAAAAATACGACTCTTCTCTCGTTACAAAGAAGAAGATTACTTACTTGAAAGTTGTGTAAACGTATATATATTGTAGTTCCATTAATTCAGGTAAGCTGAGAAAAGACAAAGCAAATAATAGATCAAAACTTAGCACAACTCGTGAACGTGTGTTTCTTTGTGTCGCGCAGCCGAGTCTCAGCTTTTATTTTCATCTATCCCTTTTTGGATTTTTTCATTTTCTTGAAAGTTATTCAAAACCATTTGAAAATCTGCTGAAAAGGAAAAGAAAGGAGTAAAATAAAACGGTTCCTTATTATTCCAGATCTGAACATAAAATATGATGCAAAATACTAAAACGCAGTATAATATAATATGAAGTATATGTAGCTTGAGCTATGTACTTATATTTTTCAGTAGTGATTATTGTATTGTAGATTTTCATAGGCACCACTTACTCAGGTCATCCCATTTCAAGCACACCCAAAAACGTCAACACAGATCGTATATTCTGAGGCTGAAAATACTGCAAAAAATTGTGTACACAAGACTTGAGGCAGTAAAAAATTCTCCAATTCCTTTTACTCAATCTATTTTCCTTTCAGTTGACTGTTTCAACGAAGATGATATAAGCGAGAAAAAAGGCGAATGAGAAAACATTGATATTTTAAGAACACAACGTTACCAACAATGAAACACGTTACAAGAAGTATACATTGTGCAGCAGCGCAATATAAAAACTCCGTTCCTGTATAACAATGACTCCTATTTCCACACAGGCAGGCAGAAACAGGAAATGCATTAAAGATATGCATTGAGGCATAATCCGTAGCTCATAGATCTATGCATATGCCACATGGCTTTTTTTGCTTGATTTCATGCTTGACTTTCTGTATGTGTAACTTTCTTACTTCGTATAAATGTATGTATTTATTTAGATGGCCCCATTTTCTTATTGCCATTTCCACATTTGAGAAACACCCTGAATTTTTACTTTAAAGAAACACTTAGACTTTCCTTTACAGAGTTTGGAAGTAAGATGCTTGGTGCATTTTTCCATTCACTTTCTCCATCTATTTAACATTACGAACAATTTTTAATGCTAACGTTAAGACGCTCGTTTATCCACCTTTTCCTTTAGACGACCGACCATTGCTACCCACTATATTGCTGCTCTGTTCAGCAATGACAACTTGGTTGAATGTTTCTGTCTGTGTGGTAATTTATAGACATACGGTTTGCAGGACAATGACCAGCACAAAAATCGGACCATTTTCGACACATTTTCATAACAAACTTTGATCAGTCTTAATATCAGCTCTCTTTTTGCATATCTTTATTGTACCCACACAAAGTTTATAATAATATCTCGAAAACTATTATTAGCGATGATTGTTTATGCTAAAATGTCAATGCATCACTGAGGGGTAACTACATTTTTTTGCTACACTTACATCAAGGTCAAATTGAAATCACAGAAAAAATTTAATTTCTTGCAGCGTGAAAAGTAAGTAATGAATTTTATCTGTGATCAATTCTCGAAAATCTATGCAGAGCAACTTACGCTGAAACAGTAGAAAAGCAAATTAATCTGCCTAATATCCATACGTGCATATATGCATATCATGCATGTTGAATATCTGATTTCTATCTATTGTATTGTGTGTAAGCAAGTTGCAAGTAAAACTTTTTGGAAGTGAAATATTATGTAGGTAATCTAATACCACAATATTTTATGAAGTCTTGTTCTCTGCAAACAACAGCATAATTTAGAATGATACCTTATTTTCTTATAGACTACATCATCAACATAATCTTATTCCATGTTGGACCCGGATGATACTAGTTTGGTTGGAAATAGAACAAAGTATTACTTTCATTGCCAGAACATTCGTCCTGTGATGTAACTTCTGCACATTACATTCTGGTTGTGTGGTCTACGTCGGGTAATATTCACAGTTGAATACGAGAAATAAAATGTGGGAGCCCCCCTGCTGGCTGATGGTAACTAAAAAAGGCATAAGCCAAAAAGAAGAAAAATTGCATTGGAAGAGGATGTTGCGCCATATTATTTTGTACTACTGATGCTACAGAAATATTTGAACAAAAAGAACAGAGTAACAACGGCAGTTTTTCATAGGGAGAAACTTTTACTAGCTCGCTATCGCCATATCGTAAGAGTCTCAAATGTGCTGCTTAAATGAAACAGAAGTCTCCACAAAAACATACTTGGGTGATCTATGGCCAAGTCTGTATTTGAAAGGTCACTACAACTTGCTCAAGCATTTGCATCAAATTACACGATCAATGCATCCGATAGAAAACATAATGGATTGACTGGCTCGATCCTCACTATTTACAATAAATAAAATGTGTAATGTAATTTAGTGATAGGAGATTGATAAAAAATGATGCATTTCCATTCTTTATACAATGCGACAGAGAATGGGAGAGAGCAAAAGAGAACAATTTTCTTTGATTATTTTTATTATTACAGCTAGAAGGAGCATTATTTTGTTTTCCTTCTCATGCAACAGCAACCAAGTCATTACATCACGTCCATTCTTCCCTTCCTATAAGACTACCGTGCAACTAACGCACAACAAACAAACAACCTTTCTCTTCACGTTTCTCCCGCTAAGAAGGAATGAGAAGGACGTGAATGAATGAAGGAATGACTACAACAGATGACTTTTATGTTGGAGGAGACATATCAGGTTTTTCCTCTTTTCTCTCAACTTTGTCTTTTTCGTTATTTGCCTAGCACGTGAGCTCTCTTATTTCCGCATTTTAGATGTGAGATACAAATGTCTGTCCATGTGCACATTTGAGTCAGTACCCATGCATTTGCCTTCCTTTAATGGGTATATCACTATCAAATATCACTTGTTGTGAAACATTTTCCACTCTTGCAATCCAAGTCAGGGAGAATGAGAAGCGACAGAAGCACACACACAAAATATAAGAGACAGCGAGGAGAGAGAATGTACACCGCAACCAGTAAAAATTACAATTCCCTAGGAATGTAATAATGATGGAGAAAAATGAAGCTAATTTACTTTTCCCTTGTGTTGGTGATGTGGTTGGTTTAGTAGCTACATTACAGCGCGACATGCTATTATGGGCGCTATCAATTCATATTCTTGTCAGTGGGTCTTACTTTGTCGCTTCGCTTCGCCCATTCATTTATGTTAATGTAATTTATTCTCGATGCTATTTGCACACTCATTTATGCTGCACAATCAAATTATTTTAGTTGTCTTTTCGCTCATTCGTTGGTGACAACAGCATTCAGCTTGACTTTTGATTAGTTTAGTGGATGGTGTTTTTAATTACAATTTATTATTAATCATTTAGAGGAGCAGCATAAAACAAAGTGGCCTCATGTACGATCATTTCATTTCACGATTTTTCCATCACGATTTTAGGTGCTACACCTAAAAGCGCACGCACACATCAATCAAGACACTTTTGTTTCATTGACCTTTATGGAATATAAAGTGTACACGAACATATATATCAATTGTTTTTGTGTAGCATAGTAAATCAATGAAACCAGTGAAGATAATGCTCCTCCATTTATGGATGTTTTCGGTATTTATTTATTGTATCTTTTGTTTTATGTTTGGTTTATTCATAGAGTAGCAGCAGGGGATGTACCCACACAAGAGTGATTGGTATGCACCATGAGAAGTCATGAATGACTGTACCTAAATGAAGTATGTACATCTGAACCATGTTCCATGTTATTTACTCACCACCACCAGCACTAGTATTTTTCTCCTTTTATAGAATTGAAATTTCGAACGACAAAAAAACTCCACTCTTTTGGTGAAGTTCTTCTGACACCCAGCAGCTTTCTCAATGCAAACAACTTGAGCAAACTTGAGAGAAAACGAGAAAGGAACTGATTGAGTCGTAGCGGAAGCGGACAATATCTTCTTGCAGCAAACGCGCACGAACACAATAACATCTTAGTACCCATCAGCAAATAACCAGATTTTATAGAAGCAAAGTCAAACGAATGAATGCCGCCAGCAGCAACCATGCACATACAATCTCGGAAGCTTGGGACACGTTGATGGCGGTGAAATTGAAGTATCGCATCGTTTGCTGAAAAAGGAAACAAAAAATCTGAATCAGTTATTGAATAAATCGGCATAACCGGAGTATTGAAGAAGCGCTAGAGCTATATATGTAAATGTCGAGGCAACGTCTCCAAAGACTAGTCCAACACCATCCCGAACCCCATTCAAGTATTGACAGACCATTAGGGAAACTAAAAACTATCGTCGCAGTGTATGTTGTTTCCGTCCTAGTACAAATAAGCATCTACACAGAAATAGAAGAATGGAGAAGCCAACGGCAAATAGTATGAATAAGTCTTCAGTCTCTTCATTCCACTCACTATTGGTGGTCATCATCATCATCATCCTATCACCATTTCAGTTTGAATTGAAGAGAAGGACAAAGAAGGTGAAGAAGAATACTTGAGAAATGGAAAGAATGAATAGTGAATAGGAAAGAGGATCGCCCATCGATTCGAAGAATGATTAGAAGTATACACATCCAAAGATAGCTCACAATGTGTGTCTCTTCTACGTTCGTCGGCTCATTGGGAAAAGAAAAGAGAGAAACTCAATTCAAAATTATTATGTTTTTATTCCGCCCTTTTTTGTTTACAGAATACAAGCTACAGACGTCACCACTATAAAAAGTTGATATTCCACTTACTCTTCAATGTCATACAAAATGGACGACAAGAACAATAATGGAACAGAAAAATCATATTAGGAGATACATGCAAACACACATAAAAGTCAGAGAATGTATAGCAGTAAGTATACCATATTAGTATTTAAAAGTGGAGAAGCGGAGTTGTTGACTATCGCCAGTGGCTATCGAGGAAGGGAAAAGTAAAGTATATTATGTAGTAGGGCAGTGGAGAAGAAAGAAGAGTATCTTAAGTTGTGTAATATGAATGAACAAGTGTATCTGTCAAAAATGTGGGGAAAGCAGAGGAAAGTGAGGGATATACAGCGGGGAGAATGAGTGAAAAGAATCTTGACAAAAAAGAAAGAAAAGAAATATAGGATCCTATAATGCCACTACTCTGTTCATTGCTCCTCGTCGACATGTGGCAGTTGAAAGCAACGGGACTAAACAATAATGGACTAGAAGAGAAAGTAAAAGTAGCGCCATCACTGCCATCGCTACACTGTTGGAGTTAGTTGTACAAGAAACGAAGGCAGGCATCATCAGCAGGGTTTCAAGTGGTTTCTTGGTTTATTGCGACGAAAGGGTGAAGCCGCTGTGAACAAGAGGGAGAAAGGAAATGAAAAGCACTTTTCTTTATACGAAATACACACATCCAGAGTGCATCGGCACATTCACATATTTTTCAAGCTGACACTAGAGCTATCCTTAAGACCCATGTTATGTAGCGAATTTAAAGCGGTATCTGGAAAAGAAAGTATTGTAGTACCTAGATACCTCATACAAGACAGCCATTTACCAATCATATACGTACCACCATAGTGTTCTTAGTACAACAGCATTTCTGCATTTGTACATTCTAGCTTCTCCCCATTATTTTTAGAGGAAAGTGAAAGTTTTAGCCCTAATACGGACAGATAGAAACGGAATACACAAATAACTATATGTATATTACTTTCTTGTTTTTTATTGTTACTTTCAATTCTTACTTTTCATTCGTCTTGGACTGACTAACATCGAGTCAGGAGCAATTCGCATGTACTGCAACGAATGGAGGAACGAAGGAGAAAGAGAAAATTGAGCTTAAACTGAGGAAAGAAAGGGTCTTTGATTTTTTGCCATTTCCCCCTTTATCCTGTGATATATTGGAGCCTGTATTGGCAGCCCTGTTGGTGGTAACTGGTAACGGTGTTGGTCGTATAAAAAGTGAAATCCTATAAAAACTAAAATACGATGTAAAGCAAAAGGGCAACAACGTCACAGGGAACGGACATCTCATATATGCGTCCGCTGCTGTTCAACTCGAGTAAAATGGGAAATTTCCGTTGGACTCTTTACTTTACACTACGTTTTGTTTGTATTTATGTAGTAAGCAAGCATTAGTTGCAGTGTAATTCGAGTAACAACAACAATCCCAGTGACGGCATAGTTCACCGAGAGGAGAAAAGAGAGCAGCCAGTTTGGTATGATAATAATATATGGACGAAAGTACTTTGTTGAACTGGGAAGGAACGGGGACGCGACGGGCGGATGTATATAAAGTTTCTAAGATTCTTGACGAATGTACACTTTTGAGCATTCATTGTCCTCCGCTGCTCTTCCATGCTGCTCCTGTTGTGCAAGAAAATGCGAAATACCACCCAGCTGACTACACACGTAGTTTATGCCCCGTTTTACTTTCCCATTCTTTGCTCATCTTGAGAGAGTGAGTGGATGTTATGGTGGTACTTTAGTAGTTTGACCTTATGGGCTCCCTTCGTTCACGCTCTCATACTGGTTCCAAAATATCCCTAATACCATGTAGTAGCTCGTGTGTTACACACAGCATTATTATATCCATTACTTTTCTCTTCCCTCCTTCCGTATGCGTGTGGCGAAAAAGAAGCACATTGTGTAAGGATTTATCTTCTTTCTCTTTCTCTCGATCCCTCTTTTTGCCTTTTTAGGTTGTCCGCCGAAAAGTGAACTGTGGGATAAAACATTCGTATGGTTGTTCCTATCAGATGTACGTATATTTTCCTGTCGGCATTACATATGCATGGAGCGATTTCACTACTTCAACAGGCGTCTGGCCACCAACGCACAAGTTGTTCTGAGGCCTATGAACTTATTTATGTCCAAGCGATGTGAAGTCTGCTCTAATATTTTGAACACGGGGTTGTATTGGTTGAAGTGAAGGATGGAAAAAAAGAAGGGAAGGTCTAAACATGTTAAAATCCTATTTAGATTGTGCAGCAGCTTGCTTGAATAAAACACGTACACTTTTGTGCCCAAATGCTGAAAGTTAGTTTTTACTATAATGATTACCGGCTGAAAAAAGCAATTCCTCTAATACGTTCATGCATGTACGCCGTCGGGCTTCTATTATTGCGTTATGTTTGTAACGTATTTATGACTTTTGCCTTTTCACAAGCTAAACGCTCGGCGAAATCGGGAAACAAGGCAACTTTGAATGGCTATAGTCATTAAGCACTTGAACACCATGTTCCTTAACGAATTACTCATTTCGTCTGCAAAGTTAGATCCACTGGTTTTCTATAACGCAAGAAAGTATGTTCTTTTATATGTGCATAAATATGTATTTTTGTTAAATTACTCTCAACGTAGAATGAGGATGGCTCTAATTGAAGGATAGAGTACAACTGAGAACGTGTTTTAATCTAAAGTGAATGAATGCTGGGAGTCATTGCACTGAAATGACTACACTAGCTCAGGTATAGGCACATATAGTGTGTACAGCAGCAGCAGCAGCAGTATACTTTTGTATTGGCCTACTATGGAAGAGTGACGATAGATATAATATGTTTCTATTTTGGAAGTAGACCCATATTATTCGCTTGTGTAGTAGTGGTTTTTTCAGACCTCACGTATTTTTTGCTGTGGTTATATGGTACATTGTTGCTTTTCTTGTTAATCTTTCTTTAATGGTGGGATCTATCCTTCCTTGCATGCTCCTGCGATCACACACCAGTGACCATTTTATTATCCACTACCGCACAAAAACTCCGCTTCCTTTCTCCTTCTCCTCGCCTATTCCTTCTTATTATCCTTTCTCCTTTCAACACTTATCTGTTATGGTGGAAAGAAAAGAGGAAAAGATTATTATGAGGAATTGAGAACTAGTGAGAGGTAAGTAGAAGAATGCTCATTGGATTAGGCGAGGATCGACACTGGAGTGTAAAAGTCCATATACGTACGTACTTTTATATAGTATCACTTTTATTAGTACGCAAAAACTATCATTTAAAAAACTTGTACATATTTTCTTTTCACAGCAGAAGAAAGGGATTCAGAATCGAAATATTATGTGACTTGTGTGGGATGCTGATATTATTAAACTTATGCGGTCCATCACATTGATAGAAAAGAAGCGGGGTGTAATATCGGCAGAGTTTACATTTACACATATAAGTTCATGAAAATGGAGAAAGCTGGGACTGAAGCAAAGAAAAGGAGCATTTTTCTTGGCACTTGTTCTTACCACGTAAGTAGTTAGGCGTCAGGTTCTTAAGTGCGAAAATAGTACATCGCGGAATTTCGCCTCTTTATGCTTTTGCTCAGTTCAGTTCATCCTTTTCTTCTTTCTCTTGAGATAACATTAATATAAGTACGAATGAAAGGATTGAGTGATTGTGAGACAGAATAGAGAGGAAAATCTCTCCAAGGCTCTCCCTCTTTCTCTCTTACTTGTACACACATCAACTTTTAGAGAGGCTATGATATTAGCTACAAGCCGAAAGATATTTTATTGGAATGTGAGTAATATCTGCTTTGAAAGGATAGAAAAGACTGGTTCGCTGAGCTGATGATCTTCCAAGTTGATAGAAAAGATTATTACTACACATTTTAACTAAAAATATTATTCAATATTGGTGTAGGTACATGATTAAGGCGACTGATCCTCTGAAATGATCTTTCAATAGCACATACTCTGAGCTTCTTTTCTCATCTTATCGAACGCGCTTTTAAATATTGAAGAAGAGGAGGAATCATTGCACACTAGAGTTCAACTTGTAGGAAGAATAGCTACTGATAATGACGAATTCCATATGTGACTGACTTATTCGAGAGAACTTTTTAAAAGCATTGTTCCATCAGCCCATAATTCTGTGAAGTTTGCTTCCAATTATCAATCCTTAATGCAATAACTTTCTACTTTTCAAAAGCTACTATATAATCCCAAGCACAATACCTGTACAAGTTAATAGTTTGGCAGTACTAGAACGGATCAGCAAGTTGACAGAAGAAAGAAGGAAAATGGAACGCAAGAAAAAACTGGAACAATCAATTTTTCTTGATACAAAAAGTACTCATCTAATTTTTCCCAGAAGAGTCTTCTCTGTCTTCTATAAGAGTTCTGGAGGAATGGTTTGCTGGTGATAATAATGGTAGAGATTTTCCTACATCTTTATATCCCAAAAACCTTCCAAGTATGTTCAGTTAATTTAGAAAAAAAGAGTAATCGATTCGTGAAGAAGTTTGGTTCTTTTGCTTGGAAGAAACAACAACGATTATTATGTCTGTTATGATGAAGTCTATTAAGCTTTTTTGTCTTCGGCGTTATTCGTTTTGTTGTGTTGGAGGAAAAGTTGGAACTAAGTTACTTCTAAAACCTATTGACAAGTGACTTACTCACGTCTGTATTCTATAACAATGTATATAATGCATAAGCAGTAATTACTTGTAAGGAAATGAATGTACACACAGTGGTACACATGTGAATTGAATAGTATGCTCCTTCGGGTTTCTCTCAACACACAACACAAGATGTAGTAGAAACAAACTTGTTAATTCTATTTAAGAAACGTAGATTGACACACATTGGTGCGCTACATATAAAACAAATAATGCATGACAAGTAAGAGATAAAAGAAGAAGTCTAAATGGCAAAAAAGCAATTAACGCTTTTAGCTGTCACGACAGTGACTGACTATACACGGCTTAAAAGACTTGCCTATGTAGTTAAGCAATGAGAGTAGATAAACGCATCAGTCTTTCTTTCGTGATTCGGCTGAGCTCTACTTTCTTTTTCTATATAAAATATTAGTTAAGTCAAGTAAATCTACAAAGTCAGCTAGTCTAACTAGTTGGATTGGTCATGCCGAAAAGGTATTTAAGAAAGTAGAGATACAAAAACTAACTACATATACGTCCTCTTTGTACCAAAGGTGATTTTTACACGCATATACCAGACGTACATATGTATACCTACAAAATGTTGCCAGTGCTAAACTATTACTTTCCTTCTTTGCTTCATTTTAGCCCGTTCACTTAATTGTTCGAGAAGTGCTCTCGTACTACGTTGTATACTCCGTTTCATCATCATCTCCCTTTTCGTTCTATTGAATGCGCTTAAGGAACAAGTGTTGCTTGTGTGCGTGATGTGACGTTCCCGTGTCAATGCTGCTACAGTTTTGTCGATGATGATCATGATCATCATCATGCTGACGTTGTAACCGTTGTAGCAACTTGCCAAGGGAGGTTATAAAGATTTTCGCTCACTTGAGCGTGTAGAGACTGAAGGAATTCAGCGCAAGAAAACGCTTTACTTGACTTGGCAGCTTTCATGTTGTGTGTGAATGTGATGGAAATTGCTAAATCGCTGATAATAATGAATGATAAAAGTATGTCGTGGGTTGGATTGGAGGTTGTACTTGGATCTGAACTTTTCTATCTGTAATACATTGAGTTTGATAACATTATATGGTATTTATTACACCATTTCACCAATGGCTGTGGAGGGTAACAATGAGCCAAACTGTGTAATAATGAGTCTCCGCATTTCTAAGGAAGGAATAACTTTTATACCACGGGGCATCATGCACTTGTGTACTTACTTGGGCTTGGAAAAGTGTGTGAACGTGACTGTCAGCAACCGGATATTGTGGAGACGTGAGAAGATGAATCACGGAACCGGAGGAATTAACGGATAATTTATATTTTCCCTGTTTACTGCTTTTTAATGATGTGGGAAAGGGGAATCGGAACAAACCAACAGATAGACAGACGCGTAATTTATCTTGTGTACTCTCCTTCCCCATTTTCTGCGTTTTACTTTCATTCCTGTAATTTTGCACGATGAAGTGAATGTTATACGTTTGGATAAATTGCGCCTTGCCACTATCTACCCATCAAGCACGAAGCCGAATTAATTGTATCATTTTCAAACATTTTTAATCGTTGATATTAATTTAATAACGTAACAAGTTTTGGTGCACATGCAAAGAACCTTAGCTTATGCTATTTCCCGCATCCATGCCGTAATCATATATAACTAGTACAGTTGTACAAGTGCAGAATGAATGTCTTATGTGTTTCTAATGATTTTATATTCTATCATTCTCACTTTTATCCCTTCGAAACAACTTTTTGATATAAAGGTGTGTATGTGGGCTCCAATATCGAAAGAGTACTCTTTGTCAATTAAAGGTTCAAGTCTGCTCATTTGAACTCATACGTGCATTATCTCACATCTCGATTGGATGAAGCTTCGAGTATGAATGAGTGAGTCGACGACTGAAGTTGGTATAAAGGGACATACACTTGCTCCCTTTTCTACTTGTTGGATGGTTTATGTTTCAATTCCAAAGGACAGTGACCGAAGTTGTTGCTTTCCACAATGATGATGATTATCTCGCTACCACTACCACTTTCACCTGCTTTTGAGACAGATAGAATGAGAGGAAAAGTACATTTTGCTCCACATAATGGCTTAGCTTAATGTATCGCTATTGCCATACAACCATAATGCAGTGGCAGTTCTGTTCCAGTTCGGTGTACCATCCCTGCCCTACTTCACACAACAAAAGTAGTACATAACTAACTAGTAATGATATAAAAAGTACCCATTCAATATTTTATGGCTTTTGTGAGCAGAAGTCTCCCGCAAACCCATTCCTTTTATTTTCCTTTTTTTTATAGAAAAATGCTGCAAGCAAACCCCAGTATTGTGTACGCTTCTGTTATGATTATTTTTGTTTTTCAGCAGCAATTCTTTCCACTGCGATCATCATGATCAGCAGGAGCTGTTCTCTTCTGAACTAATGTAGAGTATCGCCTAAGGTGATACCCCCATTGGGATTGCTCGTATGTGTAGTGTGAGTAAACGCCAAACATAATAGTTATTTAGCCCAAAGTAGAGTTATATTCGATTGGTTTTGTGGTTTCGCCGTGTGCTAATGCATGGTCGTCTTCTGCCTCTGCACGAATACTGTAAACAGTGCTGCAGAGAGTTTACTCTCAGTCAGTCTTTTCGAATTGCGGTGGTTTCAGGAAAGCATCATAAGTGGGAAGTAAAGTGGGAGTATATAAAAATTGTGCTACAGATTTTCACTCTGATATTTTCGCGAATAGGTATGCCAGGTCTTTCACCGTGAAATAAAGGCAGGTGGAGGTGGAGCAATGAACCAAGCTTTCGATTTCCTTCTTTCCCTCTATTTCTGTTTTCAATTTGTACACATTGTTTAGCAAGTTGAGTGTCGTGAGTTTGTGAGCTTCTATTTTTTGAGTTTATATTTATGGCTGAAATTCTGCAATAAGCAAAACCATTTTTGTGGCTCAATGATAAAAACGCTATTATCATTACTCTTTTCATATACAATATTATGACTCATGGAGAAGGCATGAAAACGAGTAGATGCAACAATCATAAGGCGATAATATAGTATTTGTTTTCACCAAATGTTCAAGTACAGTAGCAAAAAAAGAGGATAACGAGTGAAACTTGAAAACGATCTGTTGGATTTCTTGTTACTGCCACTAAAAGTGCATTACATGATCCTTTAAGATGAAACAATGGGTCCCATTAAGCGACATGCTTTCTTCATGTAATAGTTTTTGGCTGCACGCTCCTATCAACTTCTATACGACATGTTTAGTTCTACTGAGCGATACTAGAACTCTCCTTAAATCCCTCTCGTTTCCATCTCTTTTTGTATTCTCATCATGTTTTCGATATGCTCTATTTGACTTTACAGAATTTAGTGAATCCAATTTTTCTTCTGCATTTTTTCTTTACTTTGCTTTCATACTTTATTGCATTTTCTGAAGTTGGCATGTTGTGACTATTGTAGTGGTTGCACAAAAGTATAAATAGTACAAAAAGCAATCACTTCTGATACAATTCATGCATGGAATCGCAACAAATAATATCAATGATATTTGAAGGAATAAACAGTTTAGTAGAGTACTTTGAATGTATGTATGCATATAAATAGTACTTTCTCTTTCTTTGTGTGCTGAGCTCACACGTGAGCAAATTGTGTGCAGTACGATCAATTTTTACAATAAAATAATACTTACTCATGCCAAGGGATGCTTACTGCTTTTACTCTTTACTGCGCAGAGAAGTTGAAAGTTGACAAAAAGTCGCCAATAGCGCTTCCTTTTCCCTTGAAGGCATCCGACGAACGTCTCCTTTTTGGCAACTCATCTCCGCTTAACTTACTCTAACAAGAATAGTAACATACGTGCAATAGCATTTTTGGCCTTGATCTTTTCCAAGACTTGTAGCACAGATTATTACGACCGACTTCGCCCTTTCAACCTCACAACCCAATATTTATAAATTTGACTTCCTTCTTACACTTTTTACCTCTGGCCTACGAATGTTTGTAACATATCATTGCAGTTTTACATGCTTAGGAAAGGAAGCATGTAGTCAAGAGAAAGACGTAATTTTGTATAGTACAATTTTGCATTGTGCAGTAGTAGTAGTACAGTAAATTGTATCTATCCGAAAACTGTCAGATGAACGTGATAAAAGGACAAGAAAAATTGTAATCTACAGCCATATCTTAATCACTACAGGTTAGCCATGCATTCATGAAAGACATGAAGAAAAAGGTTACTTCCCTTCGGTGATATGAAGCGACATTTCATTCCTTTCTCCTCCACTTGGCTGGTGAAAAATTGAAAGTTAATTTGTAATGACGACGGGCAAATGCATGTAGCTCGCCTTTTTTGACTTATGTGGTCGTCGTGAACGTCGTCCCCAAGATTTTTGCAAATAAATAGCAGACAGAGGCTTATGGTATTTTCCGCCTTTTAGCTCAGGGGAACATCCGCTTTCTCCGTGCTAAATCACATACATATATCATCAATGTTGGTAGGAGGTCGTGTCAGTGAATCAGGTAATAATATTCTGGAGGTTACGTTATCATCAAGAGATATCACGTACGCTTCCTTCAAAACTGTCTCTAAAAATCATGCAGTCACGTCCCAAATCTCAGATTATACAATACACACATTAATAATACATCGGATTGCGTATGTTGGGTTTCAGAGAAAAAAAATGAAACCTTTTCGATTTTTTTCTGACATACAAACATACAGGCAGTGAGTTTTGATTGGAAAGAAATGTAGAGGAATCTAAGAAGAAAGACAGGTAGATACAAATATATTATGGAATATCTATCACTCACTCAGAGGTGAGCACGCAAATATGGTGATAAAATATTACATTGGCCATAAAAATACCGTCAAGAGTCTGACAGCATGAGTCAAATTGATGAGATCCCCCTTCTGGTGAAAACTGATTACCGTCAATGCCTTGAAAAGGGTGTGCTTGCTGGAAATTGGAAACAGCGTGTTTTCATTCCAATTTTGTGACATGCACCACATCTTATACAAGTATTAACCTCAGACATCAACACAAAACGAGATTGAGTATTATCATGAAAGAACCAAAAAGGAGAGATTAAATGTTATCAAAATGCTTTCATATGAAAGAAGCAATGCATGTGCGATGAATAGAGCGGAACGCGGAGAATCGGAATTGCACAACTCTTCCGGCTTTCTGTTGCAACCCAACGTGTCAATTTTTGGAATTCCATTTTAAGTGCACACTCGTACTCAATGGGAAAAATGTGTCATGTCGTCTTTCTACCTTTTCAATGTTTGTATTATTAATCGTCTCCTTTTAAAACGAGGCAACACGAGAATATTTCCCTTGTTTCGTTTCTCAAAGAACCAGGAAAAAGAGCAGCACAAACAGAACAGACACGTCAGCATCATTTTTCTCCGTAGACACACGTCTAATTTTTGCGTTTCTCACAATAAATTGCTCTTCCTAGGGTGGGAGCTAAGGTGTCCAATGAACAAAAGCAAACTGGCTGGAAAACAAATGCAAACAACCTAGATTAAAGTTTATAAGAGATTTCTCTCTGTCTGCAAGCTTCTTTCTTGATAAGACATAAAGTTTTGCAGCTCAACCTCGGATAAATCTCGCTTCTCCTTTGCTCCCTCTCTCTCTCCATGTTACAGTTCACGCTTTAAAGACAATCCAAGCATTATCGCTGCTCCTGTTTTTATCATGTCCATGATGTGCAGTGTTCATTAGTAAACTGTAGAGTTCTCACCTTTAGTCCAAACAGACCTATTATAGCGTTTTACCTAGAGGACATATAAATAAATGCATGCAGCCTCATACCATCATCGTTTTTCTTCAATGCAGCATTTTCCCTATCCTCAACTCTATAAAAACTAATTTAAAATACACTACAAGAACCACAAATTAGCCAAATAGAAGTTCCACATAATAAATCAGAACGTTTACTACTGGTGGTCGTGGTGTAAATCAAAAAATGTGGTAGATGTTATATATATTAATATTAATACAGGAAACTAAAAACCTTTCTATAAAAAAATATGTACACAAACACTCGGAGCATTTCCAAAGTATGAAAACAAGTTTGGTATATATACATTCTCATTTCAATGAAAGGTTATATAACAAGAGATTTTGTATGTACATTTGCACGTAAGCCATTCCAGGAATAATAAATGTTGAAAGCATGGAAAAATAAAACGGAAACCTTTCACAGGCATTGTTTGATGTTTTGTAGAAAAATAAAATATGGCTGTAGTGGAAAATAAATGGAAGAAAACACCACTACATTAGCAGCCTAACAAAAAAAACACAAAAAAGATGATTTCTATGAAAAGAGTCAGAAAAAATATTCTGTACATGAAAAACTTTCTTCTTCTTCTTCTTCTTTCCTTTTCCTTTCATTCTAATAACATCAGTACATCTAGTAATCCATCTAACATGGTATGCTTCCAAGTATTATGTAGTTTTTCTCTATTCTTTCTTCGATATTGTAAATTTTTTCTTGGTACAGTGAATATGGAGAAGTGTTCCAAGAAATATGGAGCATAACTATGAAAGTTTGAAGACAATAGGGTTACAGTAGAAAAGTACAGGTTTGCGTGGAATTAAGAAAACAGACATGGTGGGCTTAAAACTAACTGCGGAACATATTTCAAGACTTACAAAATGCATAATACAGCATAATATACAAATACTACTCATCTTCATTATTCGATACAATTTCTCGCAACAAATTCCAGCTTGGAGCGTCGTTTAGTATGAGAAAATGAAAGTTTTAAACTATAGAAAACAGTCTCTAGTATGCTACGTTGAAAGAACATGAACATACAATACCTCCAAATTAGCTACGATTGTTTTTGTTTCACCACTGAGAAAAACATTTTTCTCATCAACTTTAGTTTTAGTAAAGCTGTTTACCCCACACACAGATTCACATTAATTTATCATTTATCTGTTAAAACTTCTCTGGAATATTTGCAAACATTGTTTTGCAAAGTTGATTTTTGCATTCCAATCCTCTCTAGAAAAAGGACTAATATGGTACAGGGAATCAATATTTGAGATAAGAAATCCACTTTTAAAATGTGAATAGGTTTTTAATAAAATGAGCTTTGCAATGTGGGGCTCCTGTTCTCAGTCGGTAGTAACAAACAAACAACATGGAAAACAAAAGAGTCAGTGTCGCACTTCCCATAAATATGTAACAGGGAACTAGAAGCAATTTCTGTATTCTAGGGAAAAAGATGTTATCACATGTTGTGTATTCGAATGAAAAAGTGTATAATACGCCGAAGGTCTAAGAATGTTAGTTGACTGGAAAATCTGCGAGACGGGCACTTCTACTAATTGTGTAGCATGGTGTTAGACCGTTAGGCGACGCCCGAAGTCGGCGAGCTTTCATATTTCAGAAAGTAGTTTTAAATATACAACAACATGAGTATCTTGTGTAGCTTACATTGTAATTCTAACGATTCAGTTCAGCTCAATGTCTTTTTACATTTTTGTTTGCCCGAAAACAGGACTTCTTTCATGTGATGTGGGTCCATTCTATGAAGACATCACTTAAGGAGAGCGTAAAAAATCATTAGAAGAAAAAGAATGCTTGTAGGAGAAAAACTAGGGAGCGTATAAATACATAATGTTAAAAAGTGTAGAAAAACACAATGAGTGAGTAGTGGGAAAATTGTAAACTTTCTCGTTGTTGCCTTGCTTTGTTGATGTGTTGCGTTGTTGATTGCTAGAGCTTGAGAGAAGCAGAGATAGCGTAGGTATGTGGGAGAGAAGGAAGGATGAGTAAAAGTGCATGTATGGCAAATTAAATGGAAGGAGACATGTTGAGTGGTAACAAAAGGAATAGGAGAGGAATAGATGGGAAAATGCGAAAGAGTAAAATGATGACGATGGTTTTTAGTTGGTGGATTCACGGATGCTTACTTTAGACTTGTTTCTGTTCTACTGACGTAAATATTACATTTCTTGTTGTACTTCATCCTTGTGCATCAATTCCTATTCCATAGTCGGCTGGGCAGAAAATGAGTTTTTTCTCAGGATTAGTGCTATTAGAAGAATCTAGGAACTACTACGTAGGAAGTAGGAAGAGTACGTGAAGCCGTACAATGGTATCCCAACTTCTGATCCACTGGGTATATTGCATGCATGTACCAAAGTCGTAGTCTATATCAACATCAACATTAGCAATAGAATGAATTTTTTTTGTTAAATAGATTATATAGAAATAGAGACGATATGCATACATATAATGTGTCATACGTGTGTGCTGGCAGGCAGGGTTGAGTTAGTGAATGTTTTATGTGTAGTGGTAGTGCAAGATGATGATGGTATCACATCGTTTAACCACTCCAACATATTTGTTTGCCTGTTGTAAGAGAAACGTAGCTCTGTAAAAATAGTGGAGAAAAAGGAAGGAAAACGGTTTCTCTTTATACACAGTTTAAATTTGTTATGTCGTGCGTGAGCAACCCATACATGTAAAGATAGGGTTTTATTTACTTGTTGGTTGCTTTTTTAAAGCCATCACTTGCCTTTCGGTGAAAGTACATCCGTAGTGTAGTGTATAATAGTGCTTACTGGTAATGAATGCATATTAAATATCCATGATACGGCAATACGGTATGTGTGCGTTATGCTGACTGCTTCTTTTGCAAGTTGAATTCCGCTTTGGGAGAAAAATTTAGACGGGGGAGTTGAAAGAACGAAGGAGTCTTGTCACCATCATCTTTTCTGTAAACATCTTTCCAGCAGTTTTGCATAAGTTATAAGAATGATGATGATGATGGTATGAACCCTTTTAGCATCAAGCATCAAAAACTTTTGTTTTCAGAACGCGCGCTTGCAGTTGGGGATTATGACAGTAATACATTATACTTGAATCTGCATTTTACGCAGCAGCAGTCCACAACCGCACGATTCATCATCATTGAACGTAATAACAATATCAAGATTCGTGACCCGACCGAAGAATTTAGATATAATATCTGTATGTATATGTTTTGCACATGAGATTATTACTATTACGGGAGTTTGAAAATGCTGGCGGAAACTAAACCCACAAATAAACTGTGCTCGTGAATGTACTTGCTTGCTGACGCTGTCAGCTACGTAATGAAGTCAACTTTGCATGCTGTTGCGTAAGGTATAGTATCTTGTGGTTTTCACCGGATGAGTTATGGTGCAATTTCACATTTTTTATTAGAATAAGTGGTACAAGTATTAAGACTTCACATAAATCATTCAAAATCTTCTATAAGATATGACCTCTCCGGGATGATGTACAAGTCATCAATAAAGAATAGCATCATCATTCATATAATTCAAATAGGTATATAATCTTCTGTCAATTCGTCATTTTCATAGTTATTATTGAAAAAAAAAAAATCAATCTATGATCTACCTAAACAAAAACAATGACATTTGACAGCATCTTTTATAATACTTTCACAAAATTTTAGTCCATTTTCAACATATCCTCTCTACATTTTACACACATTGTTGTGTACTGATATATTATGTATTATATTTATTAAAAATAAATTACAAACAATTATTACATTCTCACAAAAACAAGGACACAATCATCATAATCTTTAATGATATTTGCATTCATTCATTTTTGATGTTGTTCTTGATATTTTAAATGTGATACATACTAGATACACAGTAGTACGAGTACGCCTAGAATGTGTTTGTTTTGTTTGTAGGTGAATCATTGCTTATTACATCTTAATTAGAGTACTTACACCTGTCTAAAAAATGAATGTTCAGAGTGTATTCACTTACACAATGCAAATTATTGTGATTAGTTGCGTGAAGTTAGTCGAGTCAATTGTTTTAAAATCCAATCATATATTATTGATAATAATAAATACATAAGTACCATCCAGGTCCACTTTTTCCATTGTTTTATTTATTGATATTTTCAACAATATATAAACAAAAATAAAACTAACAGACCATTACACTGTTCGTACGTATGTAGTACATATAAATTCTGGTTATAGATTTTCAACTAAAATTTTCTCCACTGGTTCCTATACCTGCTAAGCAGAATGGTAAACGATACCTTCCGAACTATACAAATATTTAACTAGCTATACGTTAAGATAGATCATATCAATAGTTATTGTTTGATACAGATTTGTAGTAAACAATGTATTTAAAACAACATCATGCTTCAAGTTTCTCCTGTCTAGAAAAAGAAAATGCCTCTCGTCCCACCGTGTGCATTTATCAATATTGTAGAGTTTTTACAGCTAAAAGACTTGTGCTTTTCATTCTTAGAAGATTTTCATTTCTTGATTCAGATTTTAAGCATGTTATTTTATGTTCCTTGTGTACCGAATTTAGTTGTAAAAACAAGAGTATCAAACGCATTCGATCGGAGGTTCATTCTTATTGTGTTTTGATCTTGTTTGGTGTTCTGGTGCGACAATGTGAGTGGTGGGGTCAGTAAGAATCACAGTGGTCTGAAGGTTGCTGCTTGTTACATCATCCTCGACAACCATGACACCACCATGCTCACCACTACCAGTCTCATCGTGACTACCACCTCCTTCACCCTGGGCAAGAGCACTTTCGATATCGGCTGCTGACATGTTCGCCAGCAGCAGACGACTAGATCTCGTCGGTGGGACGAGAGGTAAATAATACAGAAGGCAGGAGACAGAAACTAGAAACAGGAAAAAGATGAAGATTGCATCAAAGAGAAGAAGCGCGTTAAGTGCCATTAGTTGCATTTGGGAGCCGAACCACCTTTTGGGTATACCCCCAAATGGATTTACAGAATTCCTGATTATAAAAAAAAAAGAATTGGGATGCGTAGTAGTTGTTGTATTGGAGCAACTAAATGCTTTCACTTTCCGGAGGCAACTGTCGTTCTGCTCGCGTCACGATGCTACTTATTTCTTGGGATGGGTAGGTCCTGTTCTTTCGTCGGAGAGTTGATGACACACGATTAGAATGATGATGATATAGCGGTAGAAAGTCCAACAGATGTGTACAACCAATACGATATGAGTGCACGTTGACGGGACATAATAACCAGCAAATGGTCGATGTGTACCACAGCAGGAGTGGTGATACTTTCACTGACTGGGCGCTTTTCCGTTGTAAAACCGCTCTCTCAAGATGTATGTGTGTGGTATAACACGTTTATTATGTTTTATGTGTGTGTGTCGTGTGTCAAAGTGTTTTCCAAGAGAAGAAGAAGGAAGACAAAGGGCTCTTGTGTTCAAGACTATTCCAATGTTTTCCACGAGGGTTTTTGTAGTTGAGTCGGACTCCTAGTGCCAATACTCTATTACAAGAACGTAGTCAACTTATACAATATGACATACACAGTTAAACTTTTCATACCATATATATTATGGCCATAAACTGGGATTTAAAATATGGTGGAGAAGGTAGCTACAGGGATCTTTGGAATTGAGATTTTTGAGTGTTCACCTTCTGTTTGGTTCACTCAAGTTAAATTCCTTTTCTTTTAGAAAGTGTATGAAAACACACATAGCATGCTAAACTCTGAGAAATTTTGTTACTAGCATGAATCAGTATTGTCGAATCATATTCGATACTTTGCCAATATAAACGTGTTAGAAAATCCTCACGTATAACAGAGGATCGAACTATGAGACTATTCTTTTCCGGATCTCATCAATAATTTTTGTTGAACATCAAATTCACATCAAACCACTTTTATGCATAATGGATACATATGTACGTAGACACTACACATATAAAGTAAACAACAATATTCTTACCTAGAGATAGACTATATATTTATCTATGATAACTTTTTCCCCTGTGATGGTGAGTTTTTATGGGAAAACTTGCTTCAGGATTTTATTAACACGTTTTGTATTAAAAAGCTCGACAAGTTTCTATTTTTTTTTCATATACTCATATTATGCTATAACCGAATGAGCCTGCTCTTAGCCCACAGTAGTATTCTGCCAGAAATTACTCACTAAAACACACAAGATTTCTGGAGACCTAATGCGAAGGAAATTGTTCTTCTTTGGGGAAAAGTAAAGAAATCCAGCTATACTGATGATTATGGTGAATCTCAAGATTTTGATGACAGCGTATTGGGATATTCCAATGGTGCTTGAGCTCCAACGTGTAGAAAATTTTATGCAAGCAAAGAAATGGATGCGATTTGATACTCTTTGCTACAGTTTACTCCTTGTTTTATGAGCTTATCTTCTACGTGATTTCAAACTGCCGGCTGGGTTTCAACTGGATATTCTCGTGATCACTGTTGTTTTTTGTTCTCAGGACAATGTTGAGTTCACACTCACAGCTTCAGCAAACGGTGGAATGCTTTTGGTGCAGTATAATTCTTGCAGTGCAGTTCTCTGATAGTGTTGGGCAGCAGGTATCGCTAATGTATCCCTGCCTTTATCAGTTTTGCGATGGCTTTGTGTGGGCTTTTCTGGTTTTCCTCGCGTGAAAGCATAATTTTAATGCGAAGAGCTTCTTAGGGAAAACGTGTTTTACGCCACTTTCTTAGACGTTTACAATTAATCTGATTCCGCCTTTGAGATCAATACTGGCAGATAAGTCTTCTGGGTATCGTTTAAGTCTCAAAACAGCACTTGCTTATTCCATCTATTACGTACATACATTAAACGACAGGAGGGCTCTTTTGCAAATTGGGGTGGTGGTGAAGTTGAGTATGCACGGAGCTTTAAGGCTTCGTATCAAATCTTCTTATAATCGGGAAGAACATTAGTTTCGTATAAGAAGCATCAGCTGTTGTTGCACGACTGCTTTTACAGGTCTTCTTGTTTGATTTGTGGACACACGCACACACATTCCATCAGACACTTTATACTCATCCACTTTATTGATGGCACACTTGAGTTTGAAACCACAACCACACGTATAACTTCAAGTTTACTAGTCTTTCCTGAAATGTACCGTGGGGTTGTAATAATAAGTGAATTGATTGGTGGTGGGTTGCGCAGCGAGTGAAACTTATGGATGCTCTAGACAATGCATAAAATACGTACTTTCACTCTTTTTCAATACCCCATCTGCATTCTTGTTTACAGACACGTCGTTGTTGGCCGTACTCCGTTCTTCCTGATCATATCAGCTCAATGAGTGTATGTATTAGACGTGACTTGATAAACTAGAAGGCATGTAAGTGGGTCTTGCTGAAGGGAAAGTGACTAATATGCAGTACACAAATGGTTGACGTGTTTTCCAACAGCTTCGCTTTCACACACTGCCAGCTAGATTCCCCCTGTAAAATTGGTTAATTACACGGGATATCTCTATTTTAGCTAATAAAGAGGTCTGTGGCTTGCTTCGATGAAGCGAATAGCTTATTATTAGCTTCCGAGCTGCCTATTCTCTGCTAAACGTAACAACCTGTGAAAAGGCTGCTGTTGTAACAATATAAAGTGGAACGTGATTTGATGTTTTTTCTCGATGCGCTCTCTCTTTTGGAACCTGTGGTTTTTACATACACTTTGTTTTCAGGGAGTAAATTTTTCCAATCTTTGCGAACAGTGTGCAGATACAAATAGGCTTTTATGTTGTACTCTAAGAATACACGTCTTTGTTTTTAGCGCAACTACATGTAGTTTCCCTGTTAGACTTGATCATTTACGTCAGCTTCAAAATTTGTGGTTTGCTATTATACCTGTAACAGGTATAAGCAATGAATAATATAGACGAATTTCAAGTAGACACACTTTAGTTAATTAATGACTCTGAAGACAACGTAGAAAAAGAAGCGATGATGTGATAGAGAGTAGCAGTTTCATTCTTTCTATTAAAACAGTTAAACTGCCTATTTTCATGTTAGTTTTGTTCGTTTCTTTTTGTGTAGACTACTCACCAAACAAAATTGCTTCGTCTAGAAAAACATCTTTCTTTAGTCCTTTCACTTTGTGACTTTCACTTTGCTTTGCTTTTGTTCTCTTTTACAATTATGACAATATAATAGACTGTGGTCAAGTACATATACCAACGAGGATTGATCGTCCTTAGAAAAGTGGTTGTCAACAATCAAATGGGGATTCAAGAATTGATGAGGAATTGTTGATGACTCTGCAATTCTAAATTTCATATTTTGCATCAGGACATAACGTCGGGATGAGAGTTTTATAGGAGTCCATGGTAGATTGCCATCCGTCTGCTAGTAGTTCCTGAAATACGAAATAGAATAATAGTTAACCATTGTTTTACTCTTATTTATGAAATTACTGTTACAACGGTATCTTATAAAAAGCTTCGTAGTACCAATGAATGCAAAAACATTCCAACAAAGGAAGGTGCATAGCGTACCTAGTGAATGGAACAGATTTGAAAAGATCCTATTGATGAATTTTATCTTGCCTACATCAAATAATCTTCATCAAGTCATATTCATGCCAGCTTTACCTTTCCCATTCTAATTTCATGAAGAACAGAGTACATTGGCGCATACCGGAAACAGCAGATGTCATTAATGCATTTATCCGGATCAAAATCTCGTTCTCAACAGTTCATGCGAGTTATACTGCCAATGTACCACACCTAGCTTTATAAAGCCTCCTTTACAAATCAATAATGACTGTTTATGACTACAACCACCACCATAAAATCTGCATATGCACAAAGTAAAGGTCTATGTACCAAATATCAAGTCTCGAGAAAATTTCTCGAACATGCGACATTATCCTACAGATTCCATCGAAAATACCAAAAGAAGGAAACAGAAAGGGAGATCACCAATAAGTGCTTAGATTAATTATCCAAATACATATCTTCACCTAAAGCTTACATGCATGTACTCTGAAAGTCGAAACGCGTTGTGTGCTTGAAACTCAATGAACCATTATTGCATAAACCTTTTAGCCATATGTTGCTAAAATTGGAAGCAAGGCTGAAATGTTTCATTCCCAGTAAATTTGAACACGGGTTTTGAGCAAAAGTACTCCAAAAATATGGAAAATGTTATCTTTCATCACTCAGTTTCATCGCAAAAATTTGTAGGTAAGTAATGGTATGAAAGTGATGAAAAAACAAGGATAGCTAAGAATCCTTACGATCAAACCCAAAAGTTCGAGAATAAGGCATGGGACGTTTTTACTGTATAGATGGTTATTTAATGAATCACGGTTTGAATCCAACCAGATACACAATAAAAAAGTGAGTTTTTGCGATGATGCAGGCAAAGTAAATCCCCATGTATGCATATACATATCTGTATAGTAAGTACGAATAATAATTTGAAGCATGATAATATTTTTGGTGTTATCAAATGCACGCATGTTGGGCATCGGATATTGCTGGAGCTGTACAATTACGCTCATCCCACTTGACTAGACGAAATACTGTGACAGTATTTAACTTAATATTTCCGCAGCTCGTCTACAAAAAGCTGTGCAGTAGCACATTATGTACATACCACAGGCAGTACGTTTATAACGGCTGACGACGATGATGATGCATGAGTGGATACTCACGTACGCTACATAATGCTCAAAAAGCGAAACAAGATTACCATTACTATCGTTAAGCAAATAAGGAGAAAATCTATGCCTCTCGTTTAGCTCGTTAAATCAACGCATGTTTTTCTTCCTCTCAACTCAAGCCGGAGAAAGCTTAAATCAAATCATAAACGTCGCAGAATATTCCAGTCCAAATAGGTCATAAGTTTATGTGAGAAGATGGTATTTTTAGCGCAGATAGAAATAAAATTAACTCCACCATCCTCTTTTTTATTGCAACTCGTTTTCTTATTTTCCTCACTCCAGCAAAGCACACAGAGTGAAAGCTTCTTTTCCTGCACACAAGAGCTCGAGTAACTAGTCGCATGCATGCTTTGTCACGACTTTTTCTCAACGTCACATCTTGCCTTGTTGCTTACTTTTATATATGAGTTTATCACTGTTTACATATAAGCAACTTCTGCCATACTCCGCCTACACCAAATATGGGAAAGAGAAAATGCAGTGAGGAGAATCCACAGCAGAGAAAAGAGGGAAAGGTTATGGAAATATCAGAGTGTTTATATATCATACTTTGTTTGCTTTCCGGGTCCACATCCAGCGACCTTTTCTCTCTCATTCAAACGACAACTTTTTGTGTGTGTGAATAACCTATATCAAACATACACATTGTTATAATTATTATTATGCATTTGTATTCTTCACCCACTAGCTCCTACTCTCTTTCGCACATGCTTTGCTCACATCCATTATTTGTGCTGTGTTGCATTGGTGCGTTGTATAAGTTGTGGTGCCATTAGTGTGAGTGAATGAAAGCACCACGCCGTGAATGAATTGACTTTGCTTTTTGACATCCAGTTCGTCTACTTCTCCCCTTCCTTCTTCCTGTTTGAACTACTTTTACTTTCGGAAAGAAAGCAAGCAAAGCAGGACAAAAGTAAGAAGGAACTTGCGAACATGCATGCTGGAAAAACCGCAAAGAATAGGAACATATATAGGCCATAGGCACCTATACACGATAGCTACGAGCTTTCTGGACGGTGATGACGGAGCGTGTGTGCGTTGGTGCTCATAAATGAAAATTAGTCACCATTTACGAATTAATATGAACCTCATAGTCGGCACGTAAATTAAATTTGTTCCCAGCATAACACTTACAACAGTCCCTATTTATTAATGGAACCACAGAATGACGTATCGTTGTACCACATGGCTTTGTCGCTACTCTGCTCATATTGATGCTATTTTAATATGCCTTGGGAGTATCAACCTCATCATAATATTTCCCTTGTTCTTTACTATAACTGCATTATAATTTGCATCTGAACATTTTGCAAAGTCGGTTAATGAGTTTCTTGCTCCTTCATCTGCTTGTTTAATAACCATCCCTCCCATTTTTCATTATCATTATAATAATAAGATCCACTAACTCCATCCGATACTCTCAGTATCATATTTCTACCGTTTCGCAAAGTAATAAATTTTTACTGAATGAAAACTTTATTCATTTATAAAGCAATGAGATAGCCAGTAACTATTTCAACAATTCGCAATAACTTCTTTTCTCTGTCATCAAAAGAGTATAAGAAAAATATTTCACGAATGGCAGCACTGTTGCGTTTTAATACATTATAGCAAAATATTATATCCATGTAGCCATCTGCATCTATCACTGAAAACGCCAAAGTGCCCTTCTACACACACCGCTGCTGCATCCACTCCACCCAATTTTTCTCGTCATTATTAACAACTCTGACAACAAAACGTGGCAAGGAACTTTTCCCCTTTTATTCACTTGCACAATATCCTTTTTCATATTTAAGCCACTCTTTCACAGTGTTTTCAATAACAAGGAGCCTCTGCACACACTCTGCGCTAACAAGAGTCTGCAAACTTCTGTCTCACCGTCGTCATCCCTGCTTGATTGGGATCAGCAGCAGCATCACCAACGAACTGTCAACGCAGGAGATGGCAACTGGCAACATCAGAGTCATTGTACTCTTTTGCTCCTCTCTGCTAATATCTTGATGCTCCTTTTAGCACGTACCGTCACAGCTCTTCATCAATCAAATAGTTCTGTTCACGCGTACTTTACTTCCTTCCCAGTACACGCTAACGAATGCGAGACGCTGGAATTCAACATCCAACAAAGCAGCACAGCCTTACTATTGCTTTCCTACTCGGCTAATACACACAAAACTTTTTTCTTTCCCTTCTTTGTTCAAAAAAAGACAAAGAAATTTTGCAATTATGGTAATGAAATGATGATACTTGTCAGTACTATTTCCAGATGGAAGGAGTTTTCAAGAAGGGGGTAGAAATAAGGTGGTGCTTATTCCTCCTAGTATTCTTTTGAATATAGTGGAAATAATTTCTACGAGAACGAGAAACTACGGGAAAGCAGGAGAAACTCACATCAAGAAGATTGTACATTTTCTAACTTGAATCTAGAGCGTTTTCGTTTACTTTTGTTTTTCTCAAGTGGAATGTGAGTAGGAAGAAAAAACTAATAGAAAACTTGTATTTGCAAAAATCAGCAGCAGGAGCAGACGCCCCCTAAAAAACTAATACTTTGTCTTTTTGCTACGTACACATTCTTCTCGTGCATGGCAATGGAAACATGAAGGGGAAAAAAATAAAAGCTAACGTAGCAGATCTGTTACTCACTGTGTATGTGTGTGAGGTTTATTATTCGTATCGTAAACCACAACCGGGAATCCTTACAATGCCGCACAGTTGTTGTTGCGGAGGATTATATGCATGTAAAATCTATATGGGCACTTACTCTCAGTAGCACTCCTCGCAGAGAACAATATATGCATTGATTTCACAATAAAGCAAGTTAATAAAGATAGGCAGGAGGAATTTAGAAGGGAGCAGGAGGAAGTAAAGTTACAGAGAAGGAATATTATTATGGGTGTAAGGAACAAGTTGCGGTGGAGGCAAGGCGCAATGTTTCTCTTTTCTCTAGATCTATATTATGAAAGTACGTTGCCGTACAATTTGGCAACGTAGTAATTTTGTACAACTTTGCTGGAACCTTAAATATATTATATATCGCTACCTACACGGAGGGTACATACTTTTACAAATCTTAGCGAACGACTGGCACTATGTGCATTCACATATAAATAACATGCCATCCAGTATTTTGTCTTTCAGAAAAATTCCTCTTTTTGTTTAGCTAAGCTGAGTACATACATCTTGAGGAAAAAAGTAGTTTTTTGTGTGTTTTGTGCTAATAAGAAATGGAAGAAGACGAAGAAAAATAAGAAAGTAGAATTACTTTCTTTTCTCTTTACTTGTGTTCCTCCTTTTTATTCCTTCCAGAAACAAGAACAAATAATCCAAAAAGCAGCGAACACTACTAAACTGGCGTTCGTACATCCTCTTCTCTTTATACTGTCGCTACCACCTTTGTAGACACATAAATTTAATATATGTGGGATGTAAAAGTAAGTAGGCATGAGTATTATGTAAACTGGAGTATACAAAACGGAAAAGTAAAATTCTACTATAGCATCATATCACTGATGTGCTACAATGAAGTAGCTCAAAATAGAGCAGCACACAAAAGGAAAGAAAGTTTTTATTTGTTCTATTTTTTCGCATGACAGCTGCCTGAAAATTCTTCTATTAAAATGATAGTAATGACTCTTTCCTGTATGATAAGTTTCCTCAAAATCCTACCTGTGCGAATTTATATGAGTGCAAAGCTAAGTAAGCAAGTATGAACAAAAGGTAAAGGTAATAACATTTATATTCTACGAAAGCTTCAAAGATTTTTCTACAAAAAAAGACGGAAGATCCACGTAAACTGACAATTTGGAGGTACTAGTTGGAAAATATTTTATTTTTACTTGCGTGCTCTAAACTTTCGGACATTTATAATGTATTTGTCACAAAAGTTTAATGCCTTTCGTGGTAAAACAAAAATATAAAGTTCAAGACAAACACAATGCTAAAAGACTTGTATACTAAACCCCAAATTTGTACCTACCTATACGTTTTTGTCTGTGGTTTTCTCTCTCATAAATTCAACGAAATGATGATGTAAGCGTTTCTCTTGATTACATCTTTGCAAAAACTTCACTAATGACTATAGTACAATGGTGCTTCATCCGTAAATTTGCATTTCAGCAATTTAAAAAAGCCTGTGTAGTTTTTTCTTGATTGGTATTCATATTAAAATAAAATAATCAATATCACTTGGAGCAAATTTTTCAGAAAAAACAATATGAAATTCATGGAAATTATATTTGCCTGGAAATAAGAGAAATTTAGGACGGGTAAATGAACGCCAAGCCTGAAACATGTGTCTAGAAGTGGCAGAAGTGATCGCTGTAACTAAATTGCCCATTCACTCTCTTTCGATTTGGGCGAGCTCCTTCTCCTCTTTCTCTCCAAATGCTCAAAACCACTTTTGTGTGAAAATTATAATTTGGAGATACTTAATAATAAAAGGCGTTTCGACCATTTTATCTGTCTCTACTCGTGTTCAGTTGTACATACCACCAGAAGAAGCTCAAGTTTACAAAATCTAGTCTTTACCCATACTGGGTAAAACAAAAAATATAATTGAGAACCCAAAAAACGCAGGGACAAAGGCAATAAAGCAGCATGAAACCCAAGTCCGAAATAATAAATTATTAATGAGAGTATAAAAGGAGATATCTTTTTTATGCATAATGCACTTGAGAAAGTGTGTGAGAGAAGTCAGAAACTTTCCATTTTTAGCCTTTTCACTTTCATTCCTTATAAAACGAGCAAATATCTACTTTATAGTATTTCTACCATTCCTCTTTTAGATTCCAAAAATAGAAATTCTTTTGATTCGTTCATTTGTGGATACTTTCTCTTCAAATTTTTGTGGTACTTCTGGAAAAGATAGGTTGACACATAGTTGAAAACTTAAGACATATAATAGCATACGAGCATTCTTGAACTTTTGTACAAATACTTTTGCAAATATTTCAAATATAGAGTACTATTCGTTTGTACATTTCCTCATTCCATCTTTCTGTGAAGGACGAATGACACGTGTTTACTTGCATGCAAGCATGTAGCATGTACGAGTCTCCCCCAATTCTACGTTATACAGGGTGACATTATTTTTAGATAATATTTTCCTTCGCTTCTGCTATCCATGTTCTCTAAGTGAACACTAATTTATCTTCACATACTCAACTTTTTGAAAGGAATAGTGAAACAAGCTTTGTTACTTCGTGACCTTTTTGGTACTTGAAAGAATGCTGATACTTGAAATCGTCTATACCTGCATAAAAATATATTATTACTGTGCAACTGGGAGCTGAGGATATGAAAAAATAATAGACTATGTAATAGCAAAGTGATGGAAGCAAGAGATAACTCTGGTCGAGAGTTTATGCGCTCTTTTCCGTTCCTCTCACTACACTTTTCTCTAGATGCAAGCGGAGACCGGCGTTTGTAGTACCACCACTTTCACCACCCTCACTGCCATCACCGCGTAGCTCATAAGGGACTAGCGCATTGCTTGATTCTTCACTGCATTCATTACGATTATCATGGAAATGATCAGTACAACTTCGAGTCGTACTAGCTGAGAGGTAAAAGAGACGAAAATTTAGTTGAATGTATCTGGTCAATCTTCAACTGTTTTGCAGCATGTCCTGGTAGAGAGACATATCATTCACAGAAACGTGAAAAATCTGGCGCTATTGCACTCTTTTGTGTCTACCAGTTTCCTTCATCCTTTTTTCGCCAAATGTTGTATACTAGTGTACAGCACCACGACTCTGGGAGAGTGGCTCAACGACACTAGAATGTGTACTCTTTTTATTCGATTCAGTGTCACAAAAAATACAGACAGTGTTGAGTCAGGTCTCATCTCACACAAGGAAAAAAATATTTTGAGAAGTAGGAAAAAATCAGTGAATTTATTTTCTCCTTTTTTTTCTCTTTTCCCTACTCATCTGTTTCGCAAGCGTCGCTTGCCTGCTTGCTTTACCGTTTTCCTGCAATTTCAACTTCCCAAGTTTTCCCTGTGATATACCTTCCATTTCCTCCATTTTTCTACCTTGAAGACGGCTGCATTGCACAACGGCGACATCCTCAAAGGCAGACGACTAGTCTAGTTCAGAACTTGTCTCTGAGCTATGCACACCATATACCAACTTCCCATCTTTTTCATTCAAAACAAAACTTCCTTTTTCGTCGTCCTTGTCATAAGAATAGGGGGAAAGGATGATCACCTTTCTTCCGTAGCTGGCATGAAGAAGCAGTAGCTTTTCATACGGAAAATATTCAACATTTTTTCTTTGCTTGCACAAAGTGACTACATATGTGTGTGTGTGCTCACTCGACTTTCTTTTCTCCCACCTAAAAGTATACTTTGCTTTTGCCTATTAAATATCTCTCTAATATCTACGGAGCAAAAATGACTTGGAAAGTTTTTTTTTGTCAACGTGAGAAGAAATTGGGTTGTAACGATGAAAGTTTCTTCCGCGGATACTTTTTTTTTACGAAAACGACGCGCTGCCATTTCCCTCATCTTATTATGCTACGTAGCTAGTTGAGCTGGTGGATGGCATCCGGCATAGCTGAGGAGAAAAGCAGGGAAGCCTCATAAGTTCACTGCCTTTTGATATTAAGTGGTGTGATATTAAAGAGCGCTATATTCTCCTATGGTCATCATCACTGCCATGTCACATCACATCTTTTCATGCTCCAAAACACCTTGTGATTCCCTTTAAATGTCTCTATTCATTCTCGTGTTTTAAATGAAAGGATCCTCGCACATAGGTACTACAAAGGAATCTCTCACTCTCTTTGCACATATATTATTATGAAGAGCGAGGAAAAGTTATTAGGGCAAAAACATTGGATGACGACACTCCCATCATCGATTCGTTGCAATTGGTTTTACACAGCGTCAGATTAATAAATAATGGCTTCAGGTCTTCCTTCGAGCGTCAAGTCAGGTATACCCAGTAACGTGATGAATGCATTGGTCGTAGGTGTTCTGCGGCAACGGTTGCCGTTATAATCAACTGCTGGCTTTTTATTATTATGACTATTCCTCTCGAGTGTGACGACACAGGGGCACATCAGACGATACTATAATCTATATTTCAACAACTTGACTGGAAACATTGTGCCCATTAGTGCATCATTACTACTGCAATTGTAAATTATATATGGATGACGGAATATATGTAATGTGATTGTCGTCAGGCCACGAGTTGGATGGTGTGGAAAGGCGAATTAATTATGAATTCGGAACTGTCTCCTCGTCCCACCTTGTCATCTTTACAAGGAAAATACTTACTGAAACACCGTGGTGGATTCTCTGCTGGATTTGTAGGGAAGAGCTTGTTTGTCTGTTACGTATAAGATTTATTGCAATGTGGTTTGGCCCATAGTCAATATATATAAGAGACGAAGTGAATGTTTATTTTGCTCGTGGTTTCCTATTCTACTACAACAGTGGCAGTGGATGTGTCGACGAAAGTAGAAGAGGAAACAAACTCCAAGGTTTTACTTGAGAAGAAAACAAAGGAGAAAAAGAATGAAGACCCACATTGTATTACGAAAACGTAATACATGTGCATAAAGCATGGGTAAAACGAGAGGCTACTTGACACAAATATCTACGATGATTCTGATAACGGAATTGTGGTAGTGGTGGTGGTACCAGTGGCTATCACGATGATAATGATGATGATGATAACTTATTGTAGTATTCGTCAGCAAAAGCGAATATATACGCATAGTGAAACAAAATGGAAACCACAAAAGTTGGACAAATTAAACAAACAACCTACTTTCATCTTTTTGTCCCATAGATTATTGTAATTCTCTTTCACTGTCTCCCGTGTGTAAGCAGAGGGCTTCCATTATGTTTTACCAAAACAGTATCATCATTATGCTCACTCTTGCACACTCCATAAAACAAGCATGCTCAAAATGAAGAGCTGAAGGATACCAACTGACTGAGGACGAGTGAATGAAACCGACTGCTGCTGCAAGTACTACGATTCTGTGTCTTTGTAGTCTGCACAACTGCATATTTCTTAGCATCGCAAAATGTAATTATGAAATATTGTAGAATAAGCGACCGACACAAGAATGAGAGGAGTGCGATATATGGTAGCAGTGGGACAACACCAGTACACCAAACTGATATTGGTGCCAAAAGGATAAACTTGGCAACAGATACAAAAGCAGTGAATCATATGGATGTTATGAGAGGATGTTGTTATTTCACAGTTTCCCCACCGTCATGATATTGTCCTTTTATGATCCTGCTCCAACTATCACACACGTTTACACACTAAATAACGTCTTTGCACATTTCCTTTTACAGTTGGACCACACTCTATCATATTACACATAACAGAGTGCTAACTGTTCGCAACAGCGGCATTGATTGGAGTAGTAGTGAATGCTGCAACTCCACATTCTAAATCACACTAAATCCGTGTAATGGCTCCTTCCATTTCATGTACTGTCCCAGATTAGATAGAGCAACTCTCTCCCTTGTTTTCCACTGTGTCAATTCTTTAGTGGATTCACTACTTTCAGAGAGAGAGAGAGAGAAAGAGAGAGAGAGAGAAAGGAAAGAGGAGAAAACATGCTAAAACTGCAATTGTCTCTATAAAAAAGGTTTCGGATGAAAAATCCATTTCAAGAGCGACACTATCAAGCCAAAGTGAAAAGCTGCTGTGTTGGCTACCCTGTACTCACTCCACCATTTTCATTTCATTTTAAGGACCACAGCATAACGTGTACATTTTTCAATATTCCTTTGAAATAAAACTAAAAGAAAAATGCAAAGTACAGTTCTGGCAATGGCATTCAACAACAATTCTGTCTATATCCATCCATCGCACGAAATGTTGTGTAATGGCTGTGTGGACTGCACAAAAATAAATTGTAGTGGATTTGAACAACCAGGAAAAATTTAGTCTGTGTGAATTTCCTTTATTTGTGTGGTGGTGATGAAGAGAAACGCGTTTATGCACCAACGCGTGCGCCCGTGCGTGAAACCGGTTAAAATAGTCTGTGCTTTCATTGAAATGGGAGATGCAGCAGAAGGAGAATGCCTGCATGCCTTGAATAGTTATCAGCGCTTAAAGATTCTTTCCTCATGATTGCATATTTCTAACCTATCTACTATCTATTCAGTGTTGTTTTCATTCTACTCGCATTCACGGACCCAGGGTATTAGGCATAATATGCACGGTAAAAAAGATGTGCATTTTTTGTACTTGTGCACAAAAATATATCCACATACATTTAAGCTTACACTAGAGGACATCATATGCTTACACTCACTGCTCTAATATGAGGCATGAGACACTTAATTGTCTATATAGTAGGATGCAGCGTATAGGCTTAGTATTCTTTCTTTAAATGTATTATTCCCAGAAGGGGAATGGGCTATTCAATTAAAGTGGAAATGTTTTCTTCTCAAGAGCATAGAAATAGGAATTTAATGAAAGAATTGCACAGTTGTAACTTTAACTTTATCTCTTAGACCTGAAATAGAAAACGGACACGGTAACTTTTTCAACAACGAAACCTTGAATTACCTTACTTAAAAAGCATATCCTATTATTAGCTGTTGAAGGAACGCGTATGAGAGCTTTTATGTCCACTTGAGGCAGCTCATCCCAATCGTAATTCGTATATATAGCTGTAGTAGTTGACAATTTTCCGTTAAACCTTGTTCCTTCGTGAAAGGTATGATGTTGAAAAGTTCAAAAATTATAGCCGTTTCCCTTGCTTCTAATGTGCATTTTTAACTTAATTTTCCTGTGCCTTGCCTCCTATGAGTCCTATCAAACTTTTTCAACTACAATCCTTGTGAACAAAGACAATGATATGGTCTGTGAGAACGAAAAAAAGCGATGACAAAAAAGAGGATGTTATCCACACTCCCTAACCCTGTTTTGTGGCAAAATTGTTTGATTGGGTCGCAAATACCTGCGTCTTTTCTCGTTAGCTATAACATCTACCCTTTCTCTCAAACTTGAAGAAAGAAATGTTGAGTTAGGATGAGCCAAAAACACGACTTGAGAGAATTCTGGAATGAGCTTTACAAGTTTCTTTACTGTTACTGAGGCATGTAATCGTTTTCATGTGGCTGGTAAAAAGGCAATCTTATGTTTTTCTTATATTATGGCTAGCCAATAAATACATGAACATGAACCGGATCAGATTTAAGATGAGTAAACAGGTAACCTGTTCAACAATCCTATTCTCTGGCAATTTCTTCTTTCATCTTGTCGACTTTACCGAACACAAGGAAGCACTACTACTTTCAGCAACAATCTTTTCTTTGATTCGTAAAATATACTAGTCCTACAGTATAGAGTATAAGCTTTTGATTGATCTTAGGTTGTGGTTGTTGTGGCTAACATCTCAAGATTATAAGGCTTTTCATGTGTTGTAGTAGATTCAAAATATGAAAACATGCAGCATACGAGATTGTAATGATTCTTATTTTGGCAGTTACTTTGCCATTCTTGTGTTGGCAAAAACAGTAAAAAAATGGCGTGCATTGAAACGGTTACTTTTGAAAGAAAAATATCATGTATAGTAGCAGTTTACCATAAAAAATGAAAGAAAACTGACGTCGGTAACAACTACAGCTTGTAGAAGCTGGTTTGTTGGTGGTGTAAATGGTATTAATATTAGAAAACTTGTTTTCCCTTTTGTGCTGAGAATGGACGCTTTGGAATGCATAAAGATAAAGAAAAGAGAGAAAGATGAGAGCAAAGCAAAGAGTTTGGTTGAGTATATAGTATATTTTTGAATAGATCAGATACATACGAGTAGGCACGTATATATTCAACATCATGTGTACTTGTACATTCAACATTCTTGATAGTTTATTGATACTGGTCTTTTCCCAGCTTCCTATTCAGCAAAATGTAGTTATATGGACATGCACGAACGTAGCATCAGAAACTCTATTTCTACTTTATCTGTAATACATTTTCTCCATAACATTGTAATTCTGAATGAGAAGACGAGGAGGATGAGAGGGAGGAAAAGAATGTATACCATATTGTATTCTACGAGAGAACGATGTAATTTCCTCATTGCTCTGCTCTGTTCCTCACAACCAACAGCGTCCTCCACCACTCTCTGACTTGCTTGCTTTCTATTTCTTCCCTCCTCATTTTCCATTATTTCCCCTTTAGTTGTATTTCCACTCCTCGTTTGCATAACTTTCGTTTGAAAAGCTATAAAGAATTTGGTATGGTAGCAGAAACCCGTGCATTATCACTTTATATGCTTTACTGTGAATGATATCTGTGTGCGTAGTCAATCTATATTAAATTCATTTTTCTTGGAAAGTGCTTTGACTTGATGAGCTTTATAAGCTGGTTCCACCTCCCTTTCACTTGAAGGATTTTCAAATGTTTTCTTACAAAATATGAATATTGTATTCAAGACTCCCAAAAATAAAGTAGCATGCTATACCGCAACATGTAATTATAGTAAACTTCAGTATTATTAGAGTTAAACTGAAGGAATATATTGGAAGTTGGAGGGTATAGGCATTTTCCTAATTGTACATTCTTATGAAAGCACGGACTCGATATTTCTCTCAGTATTTGCAAAAGACGATATTTTGCTGAAGATGTCATGATCGTTATGCACGTTTTCATAACGGCTTGTTATTTCTATTACCATTACCGTTGTTTGAACGAGTTAAAGTGAAGAAGTAGGTATAATGAGAGAGAATGTGGATGATGGTGCGGTATGCAGAGATACCTTTAATGAATTACGTATGAATAAACGAACGGAAACAGTTGACCAAGTCAAAAGAAGCAAAGGTTCAATCAGAAAGAGACGTAGGCGGAAGTTCAGTGAATTAAATTCTTTGGAGACTTGAAAATACATAATTTGCTTTTATCTTGAAAGACTTTTCATATCAATTTGATAATGCTATAATATGATATGTTTGGCTACATTTAATCACCACTAAAATCCAAGTTTTTCCATGTCCATGTAAGCATCATAGTAAATCCCGTTGAAATACAACGTGATATGAAAGCATGGGATTGACTGGTTTTTCTGACTGAATATTGTGACGCTGTGCTGTTGTAAATACAGATAAATAGAAAGCAAAAAAGTTACTCGCAAAGTCGACACACAAGCGGAGAATAATGAATAATGATAGAGGCAAAGAAACATTGAACTGTTGATGGAGATTACACAGTGTGTTCGTTTTTTAAAGGGAAGAAGGCAATCAAACTGATGCAAGCTCGTTTATCAGAATGTGTGTAACTGCCGAAGAGCAATTTAACCGATTGTACATCACATGGGAGTACTACATGCGCCATTATTCCTTCGTAAAAACCATTTTTCCCTGACATGAGCACTACAAGGAAAAAGAATCCTAATATGCTGTACGAACGCAATGCAAAGCTGTATAGCTATTTTGGTAGCATTCATTTTAGGATGTTCATTGAATGGGAATTTTTACATTGCATGGAAGCAGGCACTATATACAATTGGTAAGCTAAAGTTCACTGACCAAAAAATAAATGAACCTGTGGTAGATCAACCAAAATAACTAAACACATCAACACTGAAAGCAAATTAAATTCTTTTTTTCAAACTTTCGACCAACAAGGAATAAGCTTATCGTCATCAGCAGAATATATAGGGTATTGGCCTTATTGGAGTAGGGGTAAATTATAAAATTCTCTGTTGATGAAACCCAAGCAGCCTATTTGTTTACTATGCAGAATAAACAGAAAACACAAGCGTTCTACATTACTACATTCCTTTGAATATTTCCTTTCATGAACTAGTACTCGTAGTTCAGATTGAGAATATATTTTTCTAAAGATGAAACAACAAGAAGACGTATTGATCGATAACGAGAAAGTTTCTTTGGAAAAGGTTTGTATAATATCCAGTATATGCAAGTAGGTCTGGTATTAAGCTGCCCCAAACAATTACCCCTCCAAATGATGTTGCAGAAAAGAGGGAAAGGGAATATATTTTTGTGCAACAGTAAAAGAAGAAAAAATATCAGAGAGGAAGGAAACCCGTTAAGAAGGCAAAAGCTTTCTGTGTAAAAAAGTGAAAGTTGCAAACTAATTGCTTCCTCCTCGCTTGTTGTGTGATGTGGACTGATTAGGAGGGCAAATAGCGCCTCTGCCTTTGCTTCTGTGTTCCCTTAAGAGCATTACTGGAATATTGTGCTGTGTGTGAGGGGAAAGCAGAGAGAGTTTCTTCTGCTATTCTATCCACTCTTTTCAGACATTAGGGGGAGTCCTCGTGTTAAGTGTATGTGAATGAACATCAAGCTCCACACTGCAAACAAGCCAGATGAATATGATGAAAACTGAGATTTTTCTTTAAAATTATAACAGCACTAAACTAACGCCACCGGCTACATAAATGAAACAAGACGGGCATCCACCCCAATTGCTAGACTGCTATAAGCCGTTTAAGACTCTAGGCTAGTTCTTTCTTCTGTGGCTGTACTACCGTCGTGGTTCTGGAGTGTGTACTTTTTATATAGCCCTAATGATGTTTTCTCCAGTATGCTTTCTTTCTCTTTACGTCAAATCTTATAGGGAGAGGGAAAGCAAAAAACCAGTCTCGTAGGAAGATAATGAGAAAAAATGCAGTAATCTCTTGGGGCTATAATATCTACCCCATATTTTAATGGATTCGTTTTAAGGAAAATTGTGATCCTTTAGTGCTAGTACTGTTGATGCTTTATTCATATAAATTATTTTACAACCTTCTCCTAAAACGCTGACTCCATAAAAATCTAAAACGACTTAATCTCTTTAGCGAAAAAGACAAAATACTTCAAGCTGAAAACAGGAGAAGCCATTATGCAATGCTTTTATTTTACCCTTTGGATTTAGGAGATGGGGAGTGGTTCAGTACACCAATAAAATATTTTTTAGCTGTTGACAAAATAGTGATGACAGTCATTGATTCGCGATTATTAAAGAAGCAATATTTGTGCAGAAGTGAAGTCAATAACATCAAAAAGTCGTTTCTGCTCTGATTATAAAATATGCTGTGTTTAGTATAGTATAATGTGTGACTGTGTGACAACCTGACATGAGAAAATGTTCATGTTCTGATATATTCATCTCTTTGCAGCATCCTTCATTCTGCGAATCAACCTAGTTTTCAAAGCAAGCATCAAGAGAAGAGTCGTTGTGCAACAACTTGTCAACTAACACATTCAGAAAAGATAGTTCCAGAGAAACGGGAACATGAAGATAGCGGTGATGATATATAAAATAACGTCAAGTATGAGAATGAGTTCTCAATTCAACTGTCAGCATCATCAAGATTACACGGTAGGGTTGCTTGCTCCCTTGTTCGTTTTCTCTGTGCAAGCTTTGCATTCTTAGCCTACGATATTCTGCATGTTATACCAACGTTGTATTCAAAATATATACAGCAGAATGCTTGAATGGTTCGCTCAGAGAAAATCGTTATTCACTTTACAGAAAAAAGATGATAATGTCTTGTGACGAAAGAGAAGATGATGACGTTGGTGTCTTTACTCACACAACAAATAATAGTAAGTTACATGTACATATTCTCCCAAGCTTTCGTGTACTGGGTGATCGTGTAGCGAGGATTGTGGAAGGAAGTAACAGTCACTAGCAGCATTGGCGGCTTAGAGACACTCCAATTGGCTTTCTGAAGGGAGACACTCTGAGTTTTCTTTTTTAACTAGAGCTGTAAATTGCTGACTGTCCCAACACTTTTCTACTCTACTAATACTCTCTCCCATGACACTTTCAAGTCAGTCAGTAGTGTTATTCCGCTGACGACGCGGAGACATAATTTTCCAGCATTGTTGATATAAAGGAAACTCTCAAGGAACAAATTTTCCTTATCATAAAGTGAGTTATCGTGGACTACTTTCACTTTATATCTTCTTTCCAAAGCTGAAAAAAAAGTTCTCAGGAAGATGTCACTCACAAAATTTAAGATCTTACAATCGCTTACTGGGACATTTATCAGATTATAATGTCATTATTTCATACTCGTCTCATTTAAGGTCATTGGATTTTCCCCTTTATTTTTAAAGAGGAGCAAATGCTCACATAATAATTATTGTGACCATTCTAGTGTACATTCCTTTACTGTGCCACTGAATGCCTTCTTCTAAGAGAATTTTATGTCATTCATTCGCTTTGATGGATTTAGTCAAGTGACAGTTTCGAATGAGTCCTATTATGAAAGGGTCTAGATCAATACAAGGGCAAAGGAAAACATGAAACACTGCGTGCGGCAGCGGTAGTAGGTATTCCAAAGATTTCTAAAAACCTTACCGGCTCTAAAGAGTAGTAGTATGCCAGGGTTCATTGTTCCTGTTATCCTCTTTCCCACGATTTTCACAAGTCCAGACAGCAGCGTTGTGGTAATCTTCCTTTGTCACCACTGACACTGGTGCACTATTAGTGTGCGTCTCTCCGTATCCCAAATGTGGTACTAAGGTTTTCCCTCAAGGGAATTTATCTGCCTTTGCTAATAATAATCTTCGTCTCCCTCTCCTTAGTTTTTCGACTATCGGCGACGGCGGCGGTAGTGGTGGTGGAAGTGATGATATTAAAGTGATTTGGTCCTTTCATACGCAATATTATTTCCAAGATTCCCAAAAGAGGAATTTTCCAGTCTTCTAGTTGGTTTCCATCTGTCCTTGCCCACTGTGCTTCTGGTTATTATTAGTATTATTTGCTGGCTTCTAGCTGTTCGAGCTGAAGATGATGCTCGAACTCACAAAAAAGTGGTTTCAATGCTTTTGCTGCAGCAGCTCTCGTCGCACGCTTGAATGAATGAAATGTAGTAGTAGTAGTAGCTGTGGTCATAAGGGTTGTGATCTGGTAGAGAAATGTAGACTCGATGCATGTAATATAGCTGGAATAGGGGAAATTTGAGCAGAATCTAGTTCGCTCTTCTTTTGGTTGCTTACACAATAAAACTGTCCTGCTGCCGGGTCAGCTTCCTGGTCAGAACTGTGACCAGTACCACACAAAACATTGCGATGAGAAATAGAAGTCCAAGTACGATGTGGTCAAAGATGATAAGAACCGTCGGCATTTTGTCCGAATATGTTTTCTGTATTTTTTGTGTGTGTGTATATCTACAAAAGTTGTATAGGATAAGTAAAGCAATACACAGCTACCAGCATCACATGTGTTTTTGTCTCGTATTTCTCTCTGCTCTGAGCGTGTATTACCTTCTCGGTTTTGTTTATACGAAATATTTCCCTTTTTCTGTTTTCGTTATTGTGTAACAGTTATTTTTATTATGGCAAGCAAAGCTTTTGATATACGGTTTCATCGAAAAGCATGGAGACAATAGTAGGCATTTTCCCACTCGCCAGCATTTTCTGCCAGTAGCACGGCTACTGCTGCTGTTGCCACTTTGTTATATATTATTAATATACTGTAATATATTGCCGAAAGAGTAGAAAGCGACAGAAGAAGAGAAAAAAAGTATTTTGATGGCTTGGAATATCGGTACGTATGTGGTTGGTGGGAGCGAGAGCAGGCATACAGTGCGAACAACCTGCTTGTTTTCTCTTCAACTCGTTGTGGTGGTGGTGAAAGCAATCTATCTGTTTAAAGAAAGGGAAGAGAGAAAAGGAACCGGTTCTATTTTGACTCTGGTTTATTTCCGGTGTTCTATTTTCTCTTCTTATTCTTCTTCTTGTTCTCGCATGGACACGGCAAAACTCAGTTGTTCCAGAAGCACGGTTCCTTGTTCGTTCGACTTTCTCCTCTCTGTCAGATTCGACGAGCCTTACAACATGGATTCATTTATACATAATATGCACATATATAATATCCTGTTAAGAATCAATAATGCTGCCACTTTCTCTTTAGAGTTGGGGCTGCTGGGGAGAAAGGGGAACGGTACAAAACCGATTGAACGTAAAGCGTTCGCTCTCTCCTCGTTCAATAATGATTGCCTCTCATCGTATTCTCTAGAGTAATAATGTTATACTATAATATCGCTTCTTTTTACCAAGTCTTTCTTCACTTTCTCGAAAATGCAATTCGACTTGAACAAGAAGGTCGTCATCTAGAGCAGCAAGGTTTTGTTACTGTTGTGCTCTCCCTTTCTTCAAGTACTTGTTTAATAGTATGTGCTTAGGTAGTGTGAATTTCACTTAACTGACTCTGATATGCTTGTTGATAATGTTTCTGCTTTTTCGCTACCTCCCGCATAAAATGGCAGGAGCAAAGACTTCAACCAAAGTTATTGAAACTATGTACGAACTACCTTCAAACACACACATGCACACACAAATCTATTCACTTGTTCTATTGTGTAGTTAGAAGTTTATAATATAGCAATTTTCGTATCGTCTTTCACTCCACCTCGTATACAGCGGAAAAAGCGGGCATTTCTGTTAAATATATGGTCTTCTTTACACAAAGAGTTGGGAAAGTGAGAAAACCCTTGCTTGTTTCCGTCTGATTCGTATAAATGCATGTACTAATAATGTTGAATGTTGTTGAAAACAGTGAGCAGTTTGAGAAATGGAGACGAAGATTTTTTCCCTTCCTCTTCTTCTTATTTTTGCTTAAAGGATTCTCAACATGAGTCCATTGCTCTTCATCCGTTCGTCGACGACGATTAGATTCGCTCTCGCGTTTTGGTACAGCTGATATATGCTACTGCTTAGATTCTCCTCTAGTCTAGTTTTTCAAGTGCAATGTAAAGAAAGTGGCTATTTCCTGTCTCACGTTCAAAGTGCCTAATGTGTTTTCTTTGTAAAAGTCCAATATCTTAGGTATATATCGAGCACTGCTATTTTTACTTAAACTCACAACAGCAGGAATTAGAACAAGGAGGCTTCGTTCCGTGTGTATGTGCAATGTAGCCAAACTGTCTGACAGTTACTTCCCTTTGCGTTTTTTCTTCCTCCTTTTCTCGTATTACTTGGTATTTGCTTTTGAAATTCTAAAAGTGTTTTTGTATCGAAAGGGGGTGGGCAGGAACAGGTCCTACATTTTCTTTAGAGCCGTGTGCGTCTTTGTGTGGTTTACTTTCTTACGCTATTTCTTCTATATATGGATAACGTGAACTGTCGCTTTTTTCACTTTCAGAGAGAAAGAGAAACTTGTTACGCGTTATTATATTACTTGTACTCTTGTTATTTTGCAATATTCGTATGCGCTATAAAGCAAGGGAGCCAGTGGTTGGTCCTCTCAAGAAGATGACTGTGATGGTGCAATGCAACCTGCATGCAACATGAGTTTCCACTACTTATTGCTGCCGTTGTTGTGTTGTGTGTTGCAAGAAAAAAGATTTTTTTCAAATAAACTTGCTGAATTTAGAGAGAGAAAAGTCAACTCAGGTATTCCACAACAAATATGAGTCTGCACGAGCACTGCTTTGCTTAAGAAGAAGTTGTGAGATGCGAGATAGACTGGTGCAGTGGAAAGAGATGCTGCCAGTAGGCTTGAGAGTGTGAAAAAGGGAAGGTGGATGAACAGGCTCCCACTTTTCCCTTGCTGTGTCTTGTAAAGTTGCTTTCACACAACTGGTGAAAGGGAAGGGAAAGCAGTTAGATAAATAGGAAATCTCCGTTGTTGCGTTCGCTGCTGCGACTCCAGTCCCTGTGTTCATGAGCTTCTATGTCGGTTTCAACATGAATCTGCTATGATGCTTCTTACTTCCGTTTTTGAGTACAGCTAACACAGAAGCAAAAGTATGACTCTGGTGGTTGGCATCGTCGGTATGATGGTGGCAGAGGAGGTTCACCCTGTATTTATATCCGAGTGGACGTCAGTACCATGATGTTGATGCAATAACATGAATATTATTCAGTCAGTGCCATATATTTTACCGGAGAGAGGATTCTGATTGTAATTCCGTTGCTAGAAAGAAGTATGCTTCATTCTTTTAGTTGTTGGTAAATGAGGAACAGAGAAGCCTCAGGAAATGGCAACTGCTGCTCTGATGGCCCTTGTTTCAGGTTTAGGGATGAAAGAACTATGCCGGGTTTTAAGCACCAACAATGAAAGATTCACGACTCTACGAAGTGAGAATCATTAATTTCCCGTAATGCTAAGTAAGAACACATGGTAGATTTACACACGACAATCCCATCGATAGATACAGGTATGTATTGATTTACGCTATGCTATAGAATAAGTTTATGCACGCTTATGTGATGTGATAATAATAATAATAATAATTTACTCAACCATAAGCTTTTCAAATATTAAACCGTTGGATTTAGTAAGACTACTAGTGAGATAATACTTTTTAATAAGGATATGGATTACTAAGATATTTTGTATTCCGGATGAGTCTGTCGAAATTGTCGAATCTGTGGAAATGAATTTGGAATCGCAGTTGTAGGTAGAGCATGACGTGAAAGTGCGAAATTATGCAAATAGGTAACGTCTAGTCGACAAGTACCTATGTCTATATTATAATGTCAAATTACATAGCAGTCAAAAACGATAATGCCTATTAAATAAGCATATTATGAAGAAGATGAAGTTCCTGACTGCCTATCGTACCTTCATTTGAAATATGTTATATATCATTTATTATACCTTACATTATTACCTAGCTTTAAAAATGAAACAAGTTTTGGTGGTTAGTAGTTGTCCATATTGCCCATACAAAATGGGTTTCAAGCAATCTCTGTATCCTATGCACAATGTACGAGGACATGACAGGGCAGACATCCCGCCGGGGAAGTGATAATTTCCTAATAGGATTGTGTCGAGCATCCTCTCAGCTCCAAGCTCTCACCTTTCCCGTGACAACATTTCCAATAGATCTGTATGACAGGGTCGTGAAATAATGTACATCAGTATATTTATGAGTGGCTCAAGTACCCACAAAATACAAATGGTTAGCAAAATTCTTGCAATTTCTCCATTAAATTTTTAGTTTACTCTAACGAGTAATCAAAATTGATAGTAAATATATAACAACACTCATAGGGAACTTAGGGAAGGTCTGTCGGAATGATTTGTGGAAATATACTAGAGACATTACTCCTAAGTGCAAAATGTGGACTGGTACTCATAGCTGCAACGGTACCTGCTTGCTTACTAGCTCAAAACTTTTAAGGATAAATAAATTTGCACACAATTGGCAAGATATGATAATATTAATGCTTTTGTTTTTGAAGCTGTACCGAGCCATCCTCTTCATAATATTTCTCTCGGCCAGTGTTGGACCAGCAACGCTATTATGCTATTCGTATGTGTATGTTACTGGACGGGAGCCGTATCCGGAAGTTCAACCAGCCATTTGTATGATGTTGATAAGTTGCTGGGCGGAATTTTCCATTTGTGTCGAAAAGCGTTTTTGCAGCAATTTTTTAGAGCACTTCAAGAGTGGATATCCCAGTGTTATGAGTTTTGTAAGTACGCCTTTAATTATGCTCATTCGTACATTGAAAGGGTAACAAAGACGTGTAGAGTGTATAGTGGGCTAGATGTGGGCAGCAGCTGTTGAAGGTAAAATGTTTTGTTATCCACTTGCAGGGTCGTTTTGCTGTGCACTTTGCATTGTACGTAGTAGCGTACTGCGAATTATACCTCGAATTTGAAAAGGTTCACACCATTCCAGAGCCGCATAAGAACCGTCGTATCTTACTCCACAAAGGATACAACAACTTATATGAACACGTATTAAGCGAGGATGAAAGACTGGCGATTGCGAAGGCGAATGAACCATGCCACGTAACGATCTTTCTATTTGCGTTGGCGTATTTAGTCTTTGTAACGTCAAGGAATTTTCATAAGGATCTGCTACTCGTCGTGAGAAATCTCCCTTCTGTCACGTTCTCAATGCTAAACAATTGGCTGATACGAACTGCATTTGCGGTTAGCGTCATTTCACATTTGAAGATTTGTGCTGCATTCACCCAAAACCCAAAATGAAACATTTTCTCGGCTCAACTTGACTAAAATTGAAATCCGTATATATTTTTCAGATGATTCATGTTTTTGTAAACATGTTTTACTTTCTACCTTGCCTGGCGATAGCATATACAGCAAGCAACTACAAAACTGCTGGACTCACCACTTTCTTCCAGCTAACTTTCACGGCAGGTATGGCTGGAATGATTGCTGCATTATTTGAGCTAAACAGACCATGGCCCCAACAACGTGGTCGATTGCCATTTCTTTTTTATGAGGTGGTAGTATGATACGGATTTATTTGAATATGGAACATGCAGAAGTTTGAACATTGTACCTTTTTTAAACTTATATTTAATAAGTTTTGTTACTTTCGATTAATTTTTTAGAACAACATTTTTGGCAAGAACTTATTGGCTCATGCCCTGGTTGTGGGGATTCTCTACTTCTTTTACAGACCCAAGAATCATCCAAAAGTCTTAGAATCGAGGTTTGATTCAACGAATCAAGATGTGCTTGGTTTTTGTCTTATTGTGGCTTTCACGACGCTACATATAGTGAAATTTGGAGTTCACGCAGTACTATCTCTTGCTCACGAGTACGACCAAAGAATGCATGAGCTTAACAATGCGGTAGTTGATATGCCAGCGGTGCGGGATAGTGGTACTAGAAATCAAGGTGGTCATGCTGCCGGAGACGGGGGGATGTGTGCTAGGTGCATTGCTAATATGCTTAATAACAACTCCCACTTACCTCCTCCACCACCTCCCCCAACTGCTCCGAACAACGATGGTAGTTCGTCTGCTGAGCCACAAGGGGAATCAAATCAAGAAAGAAACTCAACAGAAACTGGAAAGGAAAGTGAAGCGCTTCAAAAAGAAGATGCTGATAATAATGATAACAACGAAATAACAGAAAAAGGTAACACAGAGGTCAACCAAGTGCATCAATGTAACAGGGGCAGTAACGTAATAATATGTAATCCAAAAGAAAGCTTAAATGCTGTCAACCGAACTTCATCATCCCCGAGTAACAATACACAGAGTCAGCGCCAACATTCCTCTAAAAATTTAGCAGTAATAGATATGAAGATCGTGAATGAAAATTCCAATAAAGATTCACTGTGATTAGAAACGAACATTTGAAATTGCTTATACTTTAATCTGTACATGTGTTAAATTACATTGGATACATGGATAAACGTAATTACGCCGCATAGTAGAGACCTGGCTTGATGCTAAACCATTTCGTTATTTGAAAAAAAATAAGAGAAAGTTTATCTGAAGAGATTTCAAAAGAACTTGGTTGAACTGACGTCATAAGACCCCTTTTTAATGAAAAACGGTTCATAATAGAGAGATCTTGGTTATTGGCATTGATTTTGGAAATAAAAATACACTGCAACAAGCATGCTTGCTATTCGTATATGATAACAAAAAAGTGAAAAACTTTTCTTACTGAATGAAAGTTTAATAAAAACGTATCTTTAATTCACGCACATTCAAAACTAAACTGCATAAATATGTACTTTGAGAGTTGAACGCTTGAACGTTTTTGAAGGTCGTGAGAAGTTTAAACTAATTGTATTTGACCCGAAGATTAAATTTCGGTCTAATCTTTCTCAAAAACACCAATCCAAATGCAATATTTAGTGATTTTTTGCCATGTACGCATGTTTTTGAACATGTAAATCTCATGATATACATAAGTACATAAAGTCATAAGTGTTTGGGAGGTTAAATGCTACCTTCAAGCATAATTTGTGTTTAGATATTGTCGAGCCGCAAAGCAGTGGCAGTAAAATAATCACATAAATATCAACAAAGTGCACTTATTATCATCATGCGATTTTCTTCCGAAGACATTAGATACCAATGTCTTCATGCATAGGAATTTACTTTATTTCCGATTTCCCTTGGGATTTTAAGTAAAATAGCTCTAAGGGAAACGCTGAAAAGTGAACCGGCAGTTTCTTGGATGTCACTTCTCTTTTTAACTACTTCCCTTGCTGTATCAACTTTTTTATTAGCCACTGAAAACATTTTTGCTGTTAAGTAGTTTACCGATTGTTTAGTTTGTCCGTCTGTCTGTCAACTCTCACTCCATTTTGATAGACCCGACCCGGAAGAAATTAAAACACAAATTAAATGTTCAGATTGTTATTGAAACCGACTCTTTTGATTTTATTCCGTTCAGTGAAAGGGGTCAAAGGCTACGAGGTCAAATACCAGGTGGAAGGGAGGAAAGAAGGTGGTGGAATATGAAAAAATAACGTCACAGGGGGGCTCAGAGGACAAGGACATGTTAACGTACCTCAAAGGTTTCGAGACATTCAATAAATCATTTCATTGATTTGGACGCAATGATTTCAATAGTTTTTTGTTTCTGGTTACCATTCGACTAGTTAGTAAAAAGGGTACGCAGACCAAAAGTATGACCAGTATGAGCAAAAAAGGAAGCCGTCTCATTTGGTAACAATGATATTCTGCCTTGTAGGTTTGCGTCACGTTCCAAACCGACACTTTTTCGTCATTATGCATTATGTTATCCAAAAACCCAACGAAAAGGATATGGTAGTAGCCAGTACCTTATACAGTTTGCACAAACAACAACGCAAACAATGCGGATATACGTACGTGTCACTTTTTCGACTAACAATTCCAAGTACTGTGGCTTCATCTTCCCGGTTGTACGTTGTTTAAACTAAAGTAATGCTGACGACCATCTGTCGACTTGATACTTGTCAAGAGGCCTGACGAAGAATAAGCAGAAAAAACTTTAAGGGGACAGTCGACAAGATCTTGTTATAATACAGAAGTATAAGGTACCTACAAAAGGGAAACTTTGACATTCGAATTACAAACAACAAACTGAATGATTCTATTTCAAGTAGGAAAGGAAAAATTTTCTACACTAGACGGAGTTCATGCATCTAAATTTGGTATATCTACATGCGTATATACTATTATTATTATATTTCAAGTTTACTTATTTCCGACTTTTTAACTTATAAGGCACAATTATTACTTAAATATATACATTTCCCGTGCTTTCACGTGCACAAAGTTGTGTACATAATGACCAAACAACAAAGTTGGAAACTAACAAAGGAAAAATGGAGTTGAAAAAATTAACATGCCAGAAGAGTATGTTCATTGTAAGAATTAGGAATGGAGTCATTACGTAAAAATTATAGTGTTGTATTTATTTGAAAATGTCTCCAAACGATCATAGGGAGTGTTTCTCAAAATAATATATGACTACTAATGCGGTGAACATGAGTTGTTGAGTCCACATATTTTATTCTCTCGTGTGTATGCGTGTTACTTCCGATCTTCAGTAACAGCACGTCATGTCATGTACCTATGCACTCGTTTGAAAACTTGCCGTTATTTTGAAGAATACTATCTCTCTGTCAAAAGTTATTTTACAATAAGGACAGCACAGCAACATATATCTAAAGAGCAAACAAACGTCTTTAAAAGTTGCGAGATATTTTGTTATTCTTCCATACGATCTGTCCAACCAGAGATGTGTAAATGGTAATAATGGTGGGGCAAAACAAACAAGAGAAAGTTTCTTCAACTATTCCTTAGATCAGAAATCTGTTTGTCCCAAATAATACACATAATGTGTTTAGTTTTAAAAACAAATAATACGGCATCTTATGATGATATGAAATGTTCAGTAAATATATGAACAAGTCCTTGTTATATGTCCTATCAATAGTGCACACGATGTACCTTCACACATACTCTGCATGTGAGGTATAAGTTCTCTTCCTATTTTACATTGAGATATTTTTACTCATGCTCTATAATTCATGGTTTTGTCCCTATCTTACATGAAAATATCCTGCAAGAGAAAATCGAATAATTTTTTAGCATATAATGAATTTTAGAAGACGATCCATGATTCTGTCTACAATTTGGTTTTTTCAAATAAAAATTTACGCAATATTTTTTGTCTCTTGATATTTGATTACTTGTGGTTAACTAAAAAACATTTCCAACTTTAAAATATCATATCGTATATATATATCTTTTATTTTATCAATTGATGTACCATGCTCACATCATATACTTAAATTCGAATTCTAAAATTAATAAAT
>JAQIXX010000338.1:0-66500 GCA_034700605.1 Willowsia nigromaculata | reverse complement strand
TTAGAATGTCTCTATATAATAGAAGTTGGAAACATTTGTCGTATTTTGTCCTAATTTGCTTATTTTGTTTGCAAATATCGTAAAGATTGGCGAAAAATTGTCCTAATATTTTGCGGAATTTTCAAGCAAATAGTGTTAAAATTTGCGAAAATTTGTCCTATTTGATGTCCTATTTTGCCGATTTTTCGTGCATATTTGCATGCATATTTTTCTCAATTTTCTTGCATTTTTCCTCTTTCTCTGGTTATGAGAATCCAAAAGCAGATTGTGAGCATCCAAAATATGGTTTGGATCCTAAAATAGGGTTTGGAGCATCCAAAAATAGGGTTTGGAGCATCCGAAATTGGGGTTTGGAGCATCCAAAAATAGGGGTAGGAGCATCCAAAAGCAGATTGGGAGCATCCGAAACGCTGATGGGGAGTTGGGAGCTTCTACCGAGTTGGCATGTATCATGTGAGAAATTTGTGAATTTGTGGGCTGTTGGGGGACAGTTTTTATAATTTCATAACATCATCAATTTTTTAGTTCAGGCGATTGTTCAAAATGTTCAGTGCAACACGACCTTTGACAACATCATTATCGCGTGCCACAGAAGTGTGGCCATCAGCTTTTAAAATCCGATTCTGCAATGGTAATGCTATTAGACAGTTTCAAACACTTCCCTACTTAGCAAAGTCACAATCAGGCCGCTTCAGTCCTAGTATTAAACATGATAAGCCCTTAACTTATGAGCAAGCACAGAAACCCAGTGATATTGCCGGGCGAAAAGGATGGAACTCAATGAACACATGTAAATTGTTTATAAATTATACTCATAACTCTGATAAAATTACTCAAGTTCCGCCAGTCTTGTACAGGAATTAATAATTAAATATTTTTCTAATTATTTAGCTGCCTTGGGCTTCACCAGTGGGGGCAAGAAACGATTAGGGGCGGATTTCGGCAGAAGAACGTCTCAAGCACTAACGGAAGATCTGTTCATTCGAAAATTTATGACAGGAACATGGCACGGGCTTGTTCTTTCTGAAATATTGATTAAGCGTCAAGCAAACATCATTCGCGTCGCCTGCATAGTTTTGAGAGCTGTACCACCAAGGAAAATGTATTTTCTTATCGGATACACCGAAGAATTGCTCAGCTATTGGCTTCAGTGTCCTGTAAAATTAGAACTACAAACTGTAGAAGATAAAAAAGATATTGTGTTCAAGTATGTATGAAAGTTTAGATGAGAGATGAGGAAAGTTAGTTAAAATCTCTAGTCTAATTTATTGTTTTATAATAATCCTTTTATTGAATCCCCAATATTGAATAAATAAATCCAGATAATGTACACAATGGTTTTCAAATTACCAGCTAAAGACATTTAATGACTTGTTATAGCACTTTTACAAAATTTTCTCCAAATTAATTTCAAATGCTGAGCATGGATTTACGAGCTCAAATTTTTCGCACACTTCTGGATGCAGAACACCGAGTGATCCTATGCAAATACCTTTTGCAATGATTTGTGCTCCCCTTCCTTCAAAATAGGTGGGGTTTTCATCACTTGCCTTGAGGGAATAATCTGTAATTTCAAGAAGCTGCATCACACGATCCAACAACCCATGAATTGTTTCGAATCCTGGCGATTTATTGTAGTAGACCGCGCTCAAATGTCTCTCATTCCTTGCCCCGGTATCCATACTAGGATCAGTCTGAACTACATCAGATATCTCAAATAGCTTCAGAGGCAAAGGCATCTTTTTGTTGGCTTGAATGGTCTTCAATAATCCTGGCAAAAGGGTGTTCCTTGCAGTTTGGAATTCCAATGTTTTCGGGTTAGCAATTTTCGCAAGATTGGGTTCCCTTTTAGAACGGGGCTGACGCATCCTTTCGCATTCGTCTTCGATAGAGCAAAGAGAGAAAGTAAGTGCTTCGGTGAATCCTGCTTGAGCCACATTCTCTCTGAGTAAATCAGTGATTTTATTGAGGGGGAACTGTTTTGCAACAGTTGGCGTTCGCGGAAGTTCTGCCACAATGTTGTCGTAGCCGTAAGCAATAGCGACATCCTCGACAATGTCACAGACATGAATAACATCGTGTCTTGTGGGTGGAATCTCCACAGATATCTCCGCTTTATTTTTCACAGTGGATTTCAGGCCCATTCGGGTAAGACTATTGGACATTTCCTCGGCTTTGATATCTATTCCAACCACACTGTTTGTTTCTGCCACATTGATAACCTTCGTTCTGGTAGTTAGTGCTGGAAGTACAACCGTCTCTCCAGAATGCTCATAAACTACTTCCGTAGCTTCAGCTGTGAATTTCTCCTTGCAGTGTTCGCTTAGCATAGTGGTCAATGTATCAAGTACAATTAAAGCTTTGGTAATATCAGTAGCAGTGGCTTCAAAGAATAAATCCATGACTTTTTCAGCCTTCCCCTCCAGGTCAACCTTAGTTTTATCGCCATTGATTATTGGGGGCATACTGAGGACGACGCCCTTTGAGTCCCTGATTATTGGATACAGAGGTTCATCCTTAATTATGTGTAGGTAATGCTTTAGATGATTATCCGACTGGTAGAACTCCATTAGCTCATCAGCTCTGAACTCCTTGGATTGATTCAAAGGAACAAACTTGATTTCCTTTGGAGGCTCGGCGGAATAGACAAATGGAGGAATCACTTTGGACAAGTCATGCACTCCAATCGCCACCATTGCTCTTTTTCGACAAATATTGTGATGAAGTTTTTCTTGCAAATCAATGATGGAATTATAGATGGGTTTTGTGATACGAACGCCGCGGAGGACTCCAGTGACAAGAAACTTTCGCACACCTTGTGTCGAAGGTTTTACAACCGTCTGGATGATTGACGTTGGCTTCAATACTTTGTAGACCGGTGGCTTGATGTCCCCCAAGAAAATGGATAGTGCTCGGGATATCCCTTCCACGCACAGGAGATCATACCGATTCGCAGGAATGTCGATTTTATAGACGACCACATTTGGATCCTTTTCATCAGTTGTCTTTAGATTAGATTGAAAACAAACAAACAGGTGAATTAAAAAAAAAACATGAAAATAAAATCTGGAAGTGTGTTCATACTAGTATAATTTGTCTTTTACAAACAAAACTAAGAATTAAAGTAACCAATTGACTATAGACACAACTTACCACTTCATCCAATTCCACACCAAATTGGAAGCATAAGTGGTCAAACTCTTCCTCCGCTGCAATGAAAAGCAAAATAATATTTTAGAGATTAAACTGAGACAGGAGGTGTCTTTTTTAACAAAATAATTGCAATTATAATTAATATAGATTTAGACTGTAGCTGTCGACAATAGACTTACTGAATTTTTTGTTGAGGCGCTCAAAGAGCAGGTCTCGCGACAAATTAACAGTTGGCATGATAAGATGTTACTTCAATACGACGTATCTGAAGTTGAAAGTTGTCCGTTTCCAACTTAGTAGTTAAAATTTTCCTGTAAATGTGACAAAAGAAACAAAATTTGAAATTACTGACACACCACACCTACTGTTGAACGAACATAAAATTTTGCAACGATGATGTAATTTTCGATCAAAAATCCAAAAAGCTTTTAGTAGTTTACTAGTGACAGTTGGTGCAGTCATTAGTAAGTACCTAAGTAAATTTGCAAAGCACCTACAAAAGGAATTCGCTTACAAAAACGGAGCTTTAACTGCAATTAAATGTGTTCATCGAAATTGAAGGAAAATAAATGACGCAATACTTACAACAATTATCACTAATCTTGATTTACCTTCAACAGTGAATTAATACTGCGTGTCTGCTTGGAGTAGAGCCTGCAACTGCAGCAAAGTAGACTAACCTTTCAATTGAATTTGTGTAAGTTTGCGGGGGCATTGTGAGAGCCGATAGTCCGTCAGATGCTGCTGCTTGCTCTCTGTTATGCTCATTTGCTGTGTTCCTGCTTGCTTTAAAAGTAAATGACTTTTCTGATGTCAACGCGAGTCGTAGAACGCTTCAACATATTCATTTCAGCAGTTCTCAACTCCCAATTTCAATCTTCTTCCAACACTAAAAGCTCTGTAATCCATAAAAATTGTCTGTATGATGCTTCCACTTCCTTTTCGTAAAACAAAATTTGAATTGGAAAGCCAAGTTCCAAACGTTTATTAGATAATACATGGGAAAGCAATTAGTCGCTAAACTATTATATCTAGAAACAAGGAATGTCTCCTTTTGTAAAAGTTTCTTTCATCATATAATTCATATATCATAGTCATAATACTTGGTGACTTACTTGGCACTTTTGGACCACAGTCAAGTCAAGATGATCGCATAATATCATATTACCCCAAAATATCATGCTACATGGACTATGGACTTACACTAACATTTTGAAACTTGCATTACAATAATTTCGTATTTGTAGAACGTATACTCTGCCTTGCTAAAGGTGCTTTGTAAAGAACTCGTGATTAGCTATGTGTTTAAGTAATGATAATTCAAAGTCAACTATTTTCACACCTGCAATCGCCAATTTGCATCGCACACTTAACATTGTATGTCAACTTGTAGTACATTCACAAAAGAATACATTCATATAATTGTACTGTAAGACACTTCCATGGATAAACTAAATCCGACAGGTGCTTATCAAGAATCAAGTCCCACGACTATGAGTTTCACTCACACGAACCACAAAATGATTGGGTATAACTGGAAGAGTCTTTATTCCAACGACAGTCATAGCTTGCGTAAAAAGGTGTAAAGTTACTGCTGTAAAGATCGTTTTCATCATTTCATTGTATAAAATTCTTCATCATGGGGTTCCAGGCTTTTAATTGTTTGAAATATTTCCTGTTACTCATTTGTATGAATTCAATCGTGAGGATATCATCCGCAGACATTTTCATACTCCCACGGGACGATGATCTTCAATATACAGAGGCTCCATTCGACCAAGAAACTACCTTAGCTCCCATTAATTATAATATAACTTTGGACACCACTGATGACACCGTTAATCGTACTGACTGGAGAATATCGCGTCCCGTGAATCATTGGTTTGAATATTACAACAATACAAGCGATTTAAGAAAGGACATGGGAGATGAAAAGAAATGTCCAAATGTAATTTCTGATTTGCTCGGTGACCTGGACGAAGTTGAAGGCATTTGGGTTGCGTGTCAGGATCCAACCTTGTTGGAGTGTCCGATAGGTCCCAGTGCTCCTTGTCATCCTATATTCACCTACTCAGTTAGAGGTTCAAGAATCAAAACTGTCAAAATCAAGTTATTCTTGAGCGGGTTAGCTGTAGTTCGCCTTACTATGGGAAGTAATAGTGTATGTTATGATTACTCTATTCGTGAAGACCCGTTCTCATCTTGCGAATTCGTCGGGACTCAGAATGCGTCAAAAACCGAATGGAGTTATGTAAAGAGCATGATGACTGGATATGACGATCAATTAGTAAGTAAAACAGTAAAACAGTTCATCATTCCCTTCCCAAAACTCATTCAAATTGATTGTACTCAGCAAGTACTATTACACGTACGCTGAATATACCGTTGCGTGAAATTAATGCATGTGTGATTAACAACCATTTATTTTATGATATTAATTTTACTCCGTAGTTCGCCGAATTCAGCATTCAAGTAATTACAAGATTCAAAGGTGACGTTGCACTTATAGACAAAACTGAAACGACAGATTTTCTTCTCTGTGGTGATGATGACCAAGTATGCTCAACCACCTCCGCAGGCCCGACCAACACTAATAGTCCTCCAGCAACCTCAGAGTCCACAACTGAAGCATTGGAAACCACGACGGAAGAACAAGAAACAACGACGGAGCCTTCGAAAGACGGGACTACCACAAAAAGACCAACCCCAAATGCCGCTTGCCATCTGTATACTTGCTCATTCAGTGTTCTTGCATTAACATTTTTTAGCATTGTGTCTTCATTTCTTTCTATTTAAGAAAATTTGATATGTGGAGAAATGCTTGTGATGAAAATTTAGATTGGAGACCTTAATAAAGCTAAAGATTTAAATTTTAAACCAACGGCTAATGATAATGTCTTTTGAATACATTTTACGAAATTTACCACTTTGAGAGTTAAAGTTAATGACCTAGAAAGCAGAGCTAATTAAGTAATTTTTATCCAAATGACTGGTGGTGGTGGTACTTATTCTAGCAGTAAAAGTAATTATAAACAACATCTGGAACGTAATTTAAATGCGCAAGCGTAAGTATCTTAATCTTATCCGAACTATTCATGCGCATTATCTTGAAATCCATAACCTTTTTTGTTTAATGGCAAATTGACAATACCAACCAATATCCCAATTCAATATCAATCCATCAAAATCTTTATTGATTTTTGATTACCCGTTGTAATATTTAGCATGTGTTTCAAGCATTTTTTTCTCACGGTTTGTTACACAAAATTGTGTTACATATAATATACATTTAACAAAATAAGAAACAAGTACTAAAAGTATACACAAAAAAGATCAAAGATCTTTCATAGAATTCATTGGTGCTCGTATCGCATCATAACGGCCTTTTATTGCATAACAAATAATAAATAAAACTATGTGTTAAATAAGCCATGCCTAGTAATTCATTGAGCTAAACTGCGTTATTCGTGTGGTTCAATTTGATCTTGAGAAATAAACTGGAACTTCAGTAGTTGATGCACACGAACGCGACGAGCAGCGTTTAGATATCATATTACCCCAACATAACGTAAAAGCATGTTAATAATTTTGTTTTTCACGGTGAATTCGAGACAATAATTTGCAAAGATCCCAGGATGCAAATGCAGTATGAATTAAAATTAAAGATGCTTCCTGTTCTAAGTTCAAAAAATTCTCTTGCACTGGATTCATAAAAATCATGTGAAATTAGGGTTTTGTAATCCTGGCGTGGAAAAATCAATAAGCCTTACTTTTTCCGAATCCTTCTTCTTCCGTCAACACAAATCAGACAAGTACATATCTTTGCTTATAAAATTCTACTACGTAGTAACGTGATTCTACGTGATGAATATATTGACTACATGCAAGTAAAAGAAACATTTTCAAAATGATTTCAAACTTCACTTCAAAACCCAAGATTTCTGATTTGTACACAGTTGTTGTTGTATGTTGTTGGCAGAATTCATAAAGGTAGGTATAATATAATAGGTAAGTATTAATGGTTTCCAAAAAATCAATCAAACCTGTGTGCTACCTAAGTTTCCCCCCAAATATTGGTTTGTCTTACTTGCAAATCATCAAACACTTGCAAGTTGCATTCCATATTATCAGGATTTTCATTTCCAACAATAGCTAAATCGTTTGCGTATTAGTTGTTAGATAATGTGATGTGACATCTTATTTTATTTCCATTTATCATGTCCTTACAATATTTAAGAAAAAGTTGAGAAGGAAGAAGCGATCCAATATATACATAATGTTAAATTACATCTACAAATAAATTACACATAACGTTATCATGCATATTGTATACTTATTAATGGAATCAAAAATAACGTTTAATCTTTCTCTGGACCATCATTGTCTTCCAATGGGATAACACTTACAACAGCTTGCGGTGGGGGTTCAGGTGCTACTGACGGTTCTTTAGCTGGTCCTTTTCCTCTTACTTTTATCCTGACGATAATTGACAATAGCATTCCGCCCAGTGATCCAAGTGATAATAGCCAGAAAATGATACTGGGGTAGTTGAGTGGTCCGCAGCGGAGAACATATCGCTGGATCTCGTCGATTTCCGCATCCTAATAAGAAGCAAACACATATTTGTATGAAGTACATATATATTAATTGTCAAAATTATCCTCTTGAACAGTTAATTAACCTACATCTTGAATAAAGATGACAGGTACAGCAGCGATATCTTCATCCTCAGGTCCTCCACTGTTTAGTGTTACCTTAAAGTCGAGTTCACCACACGCGATGTATCCTTCCTCATGAAAAGCCTCTATTCTAGTTAAGTAAGCAGTCAATCCCATGGCAAGTGGGACGTCCACCCACGCCCTCAGCATCTCGTTAAGTGGCAGAAACTTAAAAGTCTGAGAACATCACAAAAACAGAGTTAGCAACCATTCTCAATATCACAATCGTCCCATCCTTATCATTTCAACTTCACAACAAGTAATTTCAAACTTACAATCGGCATCGTCAGACCAATCATCACTTTTAACCCACCAATACCCATCACAATTATGTTCAAAAGGATGATGGCTCCGGTGGCAATCAAAGCGATTCCACCGATTTTCCCCATCTCTCACTCTACCCCAAACCACTCTTAAAATTAATAGAAACTATTTTAGTTTTACGCTATTTTGTAAAATAAAATTATTAATTATTTCAGCATGGTTTTATGAGATATGATGGTAATTTGTATAGCACGTCGGATATTTTTGAAATATTGCTTTAACAGGCGGTGAGTATTGAAATTTAATCTAGCTCCGGCATTCTATCGTGAACTAAGAGTGCGAACAAAATGTTTTGTTTTTCCTTTAATTTTTTCCTGAATGGTTAACAAAGACTATCAAGGTTTCTCGCAAATATTATGAGGAGATGATGACGTGGATGATTCCTCGCTTCAGCTTTTATTGTCATTCCAGAGCTATCTACTATCTGCACCACCTCACTTATGAGCATTTTTATACGGGCTTTCGCTTTAAATGTTTTCCTCTAAATGTCTGCATGTCCTCCTAAGCTATATGAGCACTGTGTTTTACTATTCATCTAAAATTATTTTCCCTTAAAAAATACCACGGAAGCACCTCGGTCGTAGTAGCAGCGAGTGGAAATGAGAGCGTTTGCTGCTCTGCTGTGCTTTCACTGGTACAAGGGTAACGCAACGGTTTCGAGCAAAGCAGAAGGGCGGCTATAATTAACTGAATTATTTATAAGATTTTCATCCACGATTCCGTTTTCACCCTGTTTTCACCGTGTTTTCCAATGCCCCATGTAAATGTCAACATGAGATTTATCAGAATACTTAAGCTTGCAATACTATAATATGCCATACCAATGTAAGATATAGCTTTATAGAAAATTGCCCCGCTTTTACTTAATATTTACACATCCATACAAAATAGTGTACAAAATGCACTTCTATAGCTTATTGACTCAATGGTGGTTAATTATTAGTGGTTATTATGTTCTGTAAACATATACTAATAATTTGCCCACTAGGCGGAGTCAAGTTGAACTTGAACTAGTTTTCTGGAAAGAAGAAAGGTGAAGTCCAAAAAATCGAATGATATAATAATTGGTACAACTGTGATAAAAATCAAGGAAGCTTTCCTATGAAATTTTAATGGCAGTGCTTCGTAGTTCTTTTCCTCGTCCAACATTGATAATAGTACACTGCACAAGTCTCAGTAATTAACTCGTGGTGACGTTAGATGCTTGTCGGGTCTTGGCTTGTTATTCCCAATTAAAGGTGTAAATCCAATCATAAACTGATTCACAGTCGAAACTTTGACAAAAGTCGCAAGATAGCTGACCTGCGACCTGCACACGAGAAGGATATTATGTAAATAAATTTAAAAGAAATAAAATATTCCATTGCAATTTTTTTCTATGCATAATGCATAAACTAAAATAAGCTGGCTGAAATGTCAGTACTATCATTCAATTTACTTACCTGTTTGCTCCAAAGTTCTCTTCTGCTAGCGTTACAGTTACAACTCAATTTTTAACTCCAGACAACGAAACAACGGATTTCTAGTTCATGATATTGATTTTTAAACTCACATTTGCTATGCGTTTTTTTGAGTTTTGAGTTTTATCTTGACTTATATTTTGTCAAGTTATTTATGTACACCGGGAATTTTTTCCTATACTATATGTATGAACATTGAACACTGCACATGTATAATAGTTTCATCGATCATGTTTAAATATAATTCGAATATTGGCAATGTGTGCTTCAATGATTCCCTCAATATTTCAAATATTATATGATGGATCAAGTCAAAACGCAGTTATTGATTCATTCCCTTGGCCTTTTTATTTACTTTTGTCATGTACCTAATTAACTTTTCACGATTTCTGGAAAAGAGGTCTGGGTCAAATTTATTAGCAAGAAACAAAAGAAAAAATTAGAATACGTGTTACTAAACCCCTTATGTAGTGAAATTCTAATTGAAATTGTCTTTTCGTTTGAAAATTTTCCTTCTTTTTGTAGCTTCTTTGTATGATCAAAATCAGCATTGAAATAGCACTACAGAACAATGACTTAACTGACTGGAATTGTCGCATGCAACTAACTTTAATTTTTCTAGTGATTCTGTTTTTCAACATATGGAAATCTTCACGAGCTCATGTTATAATTATGAAACATCATCCGATTTATAATATTTCACATAAACTATAGTTTTCATACATAACAATCTGTTGATTTTGCAGTTTTACTTGTAAAAGCTGAGAATTTACCTCTGCCTGTGATACAAATCCTTATAGATCATGTCAATAAACAAATATAATATTCCAATTTTTAATTGTATTCATGTGTAGCAAAAAAGTAATGAGTTAATTGAGCTTCAATGCTAGAACAAAAGGATAATCGCAAAAAAAAGAGCATTGCACGTAGTCGAATCAAGTAAACTAAATATTAGCATTGCTGGGGAATTGTATCCGTTGTTTTACTACTCAACAGAAATAAGCAGGTTAAATCTCAATATGTGTTGTTACAATGAAAATCACAAATCTCTCTACCATCTTTTTAAAATGCTCCTGTTCGTCTAAAAGCACGTCGATTGTTGAGTGAAATTTTATTATTCTATTTCATTTAAACTTTTGTGAGAGGACGTGAGCAAAAAAGTAATTTTATAGATTTAATACATATAGGTAATGTAATAACTCCAGTTCACACAAGCAGCAATTTGCAATAATATGACTTATATAACCGTATTTGACGTACAATGGTAATTATAATCATGTGACATTTAAATTTGAAAAGTCTAAACTACTCGATAAAGCAACGCATTTTTAGTCATATTCAGTTAGTTAATCATAGTCAATTTTTAAAAAAACTCACTGCTTTCACGCTTGTACCTTTACCATTGTGACCTCCATAAAATGTAAAATCAATTTACAGAAATCAAGCTTGCATTTATGAAGTGGTCAGTAGCTTGTCTAGTACAGTACATATAACTACATTTGTATAACAGTTTTGTTTTTTAAATGACGAAATATGCAAACAAAACCTTTACCTATACATATCATGTATGAATATAATACTAAATGTATTATATTCGTAAGGAAAATGTTTAAATGTTCTAATTTCCCAACATTGGAAACTGAAAAGCAAAGAAAAGTATGGAAATGTTGGAGATAATGATTCTGGTCTATGTAAAACAACAGAAAAGCATATATTATACCCTTCAAAATAAAATCGTTAATATGTCAAATACAACAGTAAGCGAAATTGCTTCTAATAGTAATCAATCCACGGAGTGGGTTTGTAGAAGTTCATGCAGTCGTTGGAAATGCGAGGAATCGGTAATTAACTTCCATTTATTTATTCATAACAATTTTCCAAGCTGACATTTTCCAACTTGTGTTGTATTGTATATTATATGATACCATATTTTCTATGAAATAAGCACAAAATTCATCATAAATCTATTGACTATATATACGGACTACCGACGGAGCAGAATTTTGGACAAAATACCTATATTTTATTCATACCGGATAAAATCAGTAGCAGTAGGAAGAGAAGCTACTTTCATTGTAGTTTTCAATATCATACTTCCTATCGGTTTTGGTTACCTCCATTTCATTATGTCACATTCATTGGTGTCCTGACTCATCCACGCCTCCTCCTAATTCAAGTACTGTGCTAACTTGCAAATGTTATTATATGAGTATACACTATAGCAGTTGCGATACAGTTTCAATTAAAACAAGAAGACGAATCCAAAAAGTTTTATTTCATTAGTTATATGAACTATGAAAATGCCAAAGTCAAGGAAAATTTTTGGGAACATCAGACAGGGCTGGCCTATTTTCTATCAGACAAAGTCCATATACCGGACTTATAAAACTTATAAAACCGTGACTTGTGTTTTTGAAAATACTCTTTGAATGAGTTGTCCTGAAATAAAATAAGCTCCGCACAAACGTACTAGAAAGTTTACGTAAAGACAAAGTCCGTAATAATAATTATTTTGAAAATCTCTTCTATTTGTAGAGTTTCATTTGGGTTTGAAAGTGATCTCTTTCCAACAAGGAAAAAAGCATTATGGTATCTGCAAGCGCCTTGAAGGCGCCTGCAATGCTAGCCAATATGGCAATAGGGGGCAGTGCGGTTGCATTTCTTCTTTCTACACTTTTGGCAACGGTTGTATTCGATGAACCAAGTGCAAACACTACAGTGGCCGAACAGGAAATTCAATTGGTAAGTAATTCAGTTTCAAGATTGACTGAGTTTTTCCCTACTCTAAAAGGATATAATAATATTTTGTTGATCTAAATGAATTGGTAGGCTATGCAAGTATTTCCAACCGAGCAGCATGTGAAGGTTTGGATGGATGCTGTGATTCCACTTTACATCACCACGGACATTGTCAACATTTCCAAACTTCAAGAGGATGGCTCAGAGGAGCCTGGCGGCCTTGTTGATCTTTTCCCTGTCGGAGATCCTGCAACAGGCAGAGGCACAATCATTTTCAAGATAGCGTCCATCGACTCGAAAGAAATGCCAGATTTGCTCAATCGAACGCAAGAAGTAATTCCAATGGCTTTCATCAAGGAAGAAACATTTAGTCCCATAGTCAGATCATTTCTCAAGTTTGGAGCTGTCCAACTAAATAACATTGGCTTGGTCGTTGGAATGGCTGTTATTTCCAGCCTTGGAATGATTGTAGGAGGAGTCGCACTCTTGTACCTGGATAAAAAGAAGACGCCTGTGACTCCTGTAGCTGATCCGCCACCTGCACCAGTACTTGAATAAATCTTACAAAATACAAAACCTGATTTTGAATTTTACGTTGTAGAAATTATGTAGGTACCTGTAATTACGCCATATCTAATGTGTATGTATGTATGTATCTGAATGAAGTGATATTATGTGTAATTTTAAGGAATTCTAATGTACCTACTCATATAATTATAGGGTTTAGGCAAATAAAAGTATTATAAATTTGAAAAGCCACCCACAAGAAAGACTCCCAATTCCCAAAACCAGACATCATGTCCATAATATTTTTGTCCTCCCATAAAGCAAAAAATCCAATCTTTCTCAATATTCTGAATACCCAATTGACCCTCTCGACATGATTCATGATAATGTATTATTGCATTCGTGGTGCAGTAAAAATGTTCTTGAAATTTTTCTCCTGCCCAAACGCAAAAAATTCCATTGAGAGACAACTTCATATTATGGCTATGGAACTTTGCGACACAAAAAAATATACTATGGCTGTACATTTGCCATGCATGTATAAAAACAGCAATGTGCAATTCTTTTTATCCCATCTATCTCTCCGTTTTCCTTGACTTGATGTTCATGAATCCCATCTCTGTCACGAATGAAACGAAAAGGGGTATTGGTGTGAGAGATAACGATAAATTTGTACATGGACAGGAAAAAAAGCTCGTAGATGATCATGATGATGGCAGTAAAATAATCACAAATAATAGCCAGTAACCACATTGACATTGGTTGCTCTCTATCTCTCCGTCGCTGTTTATCTCTAGTTTACGATTTTCACAGACAAATATCATATACATTTAGGATATTCTCAAACATTACAACAGTTGTGTCCATGTTGTCTTTTAATTTGATCCGATTCTTACTTTTTGACATACATTTTTTGTTATCTTCATCATATGTACTTAGAGTTTGCTCTTCTAATAAAAGATGCCATGCCTTTTTACTTCATAAATTACATGATAGACAGATGGTGAGTCAAAACGGACTCACTTTGTCCACAATATACAACTTGCCAAACTCTTTGTTGGCGGTGGTAGACCTCATTTAGTACGACATAAAGTTACTATGCAGTAGTAAGTCGCTAGCTTGGTAGTTTTCATATTACCCGAACTACTGCATTATGATCTAATAATCATCATCAACATCATCATAATACATTTCTTGTTCTATTTGCTATACTACGTTTTCAGACGTGTGAATTTGTTTAGTTCTTTTTTTTTTGTGCAGAGTCAGTGAAGCCCAAAAATGAGTCACAAAGAAGGAAGCACACACTCTACCAGTCAGTTGCAGCATTGTTTTATGCATTCAATTCCCCTTGGCTTAAACTTGTACCTTGTACCATATATTATTCATTTCATGCGTTTCAGAAACAACTCTGCATGATTATCATTCTATTATATTCCATCTATTTTACCTTTACCTTCTGCTGCTTACTTCCATCATCATAATTCTCAACAACCACCGTTCTCTGCCCGTCTTGTCTACTTTATTCGCGTTGCTGTTTTTTGCTGGGTTTCATGCATTGGCACTGGTACTTTTACGAACGACCAAATTATTACAAGAATGATACATCCATGCATTGGCATAATTTCTTGCGCTGCGATCATATATGCCGATCATGATGACGATGGCTGATACAAAGGTTGGCAATGTATTACTGCATGTCATGCACCTGTACAATATTCTCTTCAGAAGGTATAGACACAGACAACAATGTGCTTGCTCAAAATTTGAGATGTGATGATGATGATCTGCATGCAGCTAAGCTAGCTCTACTGCTACATATTGTGCTAAATAAAACTGTCTGCAAGTAAGTAAACAGAGTAGAGGAGAAGAAGACTTATGAACAAATAATATAAATGGATGCATAAAACTAAGAGCAATTTCTTCTGTTCTATTTTTTCTTCTTATTCTTTCTCTTCAACTCTTTCATAATATTATTTTTTAACGAATCATCTGATCTTTCCAAGCATTCATTATACCACGCGGCTTTATTATACCATGCGGCTACCACACATTGTTACATGAAAATTGGAGGAGAGAAGTGTGGGTTCAATAGTTCAATCATACCCACCTTTTTACATCAATATACAGTTCCACTTTACAATTTCATAACCCCACATAGTAGACACACTTGGTTTGCTGATAGAGATGTATTTGAGCAAATAAGGAGCAAAATATAATCTCAATGAAACTCAACCAACTTCTGACGTATATACTTAAAGAGGAAAGTTTCTTTCTAATATATCAACATTATCATCAGCATCATCATAATCGCAATCAAATCTTCTTACGAGCAAGTTTGCAGTAATCACCGTCATTTAATCAGCCAAAATTGCAATAACCCATTGCAATTTGTTTTGCATATGAAGATAAAGACGCAGCAGATGGAATAATAATATATAATCAAAGTATAAATAAGGAATATTTGTCGTAAATATGAATATCTTTAAAAGGCAATAAGTGCAAATAACTCTTTATATAGAAGCAATATGTGCCTGGTAATAAGATAATTTAATACTTTATTGTGCTGTTATTACATGTACATAAAGCGAACTTTGTCCGATACTTTTTGTGTGAATCAAAAATGAAATAAAAGTGCATTTTCATAAGCAATAAATACAAGAGTGCAGTGAAAAAAACGTTTGAATGAAGGAGCGTTGTGTTGTGTTGGTGTTGTTTTCTGTTATTCTCTGACTTTGATGCCTTCAAGTCAAACGTAATGGATTTGGCTTTTTGATGCTGATGCTGGCGAGTAATATTTTTGCCAATTGAGCTCCTAAATTGGCTCTTCGCTCTCAATTCATTAGCAATCCAATTCACATATTACCACGGTTTTCCACTCACACACATTCTATATATTTTGATAAATATAGTAGTAGTATATTTTCATTATGATTATTTTAAAGCTTCTTTATGAAAAAAGTGAAGAGAGCAGTTTTACATATCACTTGTAATATCATATCGTACGAAAATAATCATTCATTCATATGCACGACGACGGTGATAACACCAAAGAACACGAGCAAGTGGCAGAAGTAGTAGTTCCTTTTTAGCATTGTTACTGTTTGTTGGGCTGCACTGCACCAAGCTCTTTAAACAGACTGTCAGACTAATGTGATGTGAATATGTGATATTGTAAATACCATGTTGTTGTTCAACAAAATGAAAAAAGGAAGGAACGAAATCGAGTGCGAATTTAACTCTCGTTTTCTTCTAAAAATGCTGAGCCGAGCTTAGTATTGCGTTCATGCTTGGTTAATTCTCATCATTTTGATATACATCATAACTATAAGCGAGCATTATTATAATATAAAAATGTATCAGTAAAAAATAAGACTTTAGAACAAATGAAGTTTAAAGAATGCAGTGTGTACGGTGCTGCCTGTGAGCTATAATATGCCATTTCTGTTGTAGAGTTGTTGAATGAAGGAAAACAACAGAAAATAGCAGGAGAGAATGAGTATAATCACAATACCTGCATAATCATGTATAATATTATATTGTTGTATTATTATGTTACGTATGTAGTACGATAATAGCGATAATCTAAATCTAGTCACTTTCTTTCGAAAAAATCTCTCTTTTGTTTTGTTCTTCGCGTATTAAATGTTTTCACCTTTTTAGAACTGTATTTCCAACAACTTTAATTGTTTCAGTTGTGTGGGTGCAAGCATTGCATTTTGTATGCAATTTCTGCGAGAATGTGAGCTTGAGCTGTTTGTGTAATTTTAATTTTAAAATGTAGGGTTTTGAGAGGTAAAACATTAGCTGTGAGAATAGTTATTATAATGTTTTGACTTGTGGTTGGGTGCGTAACAAGGGAAGCACTGTCTCTGCAAAACTGTTCACTATTTTGCTAGCTTCACGCTTAAGATCGAAATTGTTTGGGCATGCGTGGGTGGATGTGGATACACGCACCAAAAGACATGAAGTGTACATGAGCGACTCGATAGTGTTTCGTGCAACACGTGCGTGAGTGTGCGTAAACTATTTTCGAATGTGCAAATTAGTTAATTGCAACAATAATTTGTTTTCAGTGTTTCGTATCATAACAGTCGAATGGAAAATCGGAAAGTAACGATATTGAGCTCACCCTGATACTACTCCTGTTGTGTCATTTGATTGCATTAGTGTAACTGCAAAGTAGAAGTTCCTACATTTTCATATATGGAAAGGCAGAAAATGAGATACAAGTGCTCATGTGCGTAACAAAGTGAACAGTTACAGTTGATAATTTCTCATGCAGTAGAGCAAATAATTAATTACTTTGCTTGAGGTTTGAGGCATAACAAGGGAGAGCCTGAATAAGGCGAGGTTTTTAAAATACTTATACTATGTACTCTTCTGTAAGAACTCCTGACTTTTCTTTTAACAACAACAACAACGGTCCGTTGAGCAAGATGAGGACAGGAGCGGGCAGAAAGAATGAGCCCGTGGCTCCACCAGTAGTAAATGCCGTTCCACCCGAGGTGAAGCAAGAGAAGGCACAAAGTGCTATCAGAGGTGAGTTGCTTTGGGTATTTTTTGCAATTTAAGTGAATTAAGTCCTAAGCAAAGAAAACTAATCTGATGTAAATCAACGATTAAGAAGTTTGATTGTGGAAAACACAATTTAAGGAAAGATTGACAAGTGTCATCCAAATATTCAGCACTTTTTAAACTTTTGTCACCTCTGTTGACTAAGAGTTAATCCTATCTAAATACACTTTTCATGTCATTTGCGCAAGATTTTATATCTATTATTAGCGATGCAAAATTATGCTACCTACCTATTATTATAATCCAGACCAGGATATTATGCAAACAAATAGTCATGACAGAAGTCAGAAACCCGTTTGACGTCAGGACCAAGTATGAATATGACCAATGGAGTTTATCCCTTCTGATTGTATCGCTTTTAATTAATTAGCTTAGCAGTCAATACTAAACACTGCACGTGCAACTAAATGTCGGGAGCGGATAGCCATGCACTGATTAGATAAGATGGATTATTATCATTGCTGTGCAAACAAATCGTTATATTATGTGAGGACTGTGGAGCGTTAATTTAATAGAAATATTGATAATCATCAGCCACAGGTGGAAGAAGTCAGATCATATTCGTTTAAAGAGAATCAGTTGCTTCAGAGTGAAAATCCATGAGTGCATGTTCAAAGTGTCTTGCCTTGGATTCTGAAAACGAGTTGTCGTTTGATTTGTTTAAACTTTTTTTGAAAAATAAAATTTAATCGTGTTCAGTAATGAGCGGATATTTACATTAAATATCATTACAATGTTCACAGGTACGTATAAAATTTACTCATACCACACATTTAAGTTTAATCTGTCAAACTTCGTTTTCACCATTCGTATATACATAAAATTTCGCGTTCAAGCAAAATGAGTACTAAAAATGTTACGATTATTTAATGGTCCCGTGCCTTTAGCGCAGTAACATGCGAAAAGTTAATTAATTGCTGGCTCAAAGTCAGTTAAAAACTGCAACTCAATTTAATACCTTCATGTTAATGCGTTGAGGCGATTTTTAAAAACTTTTCTTCCGGCTTTTGCTGGCAAATGATAATTTTTTATTACCGTTTTTGCACGACCATTCAAGATTGCATTCACGTTTTTTCAATGTCTTTGTTACTCTCTCACTCGCGCTGTGAGGATCGTGAGAATGACAAGTTATCTGTCGGTCTTTTACCAAGAGCAGCCAGACGCAGTGAAAAACTGCATTATTATTACCAAATGATACCTTTGTAGTAGAACCTTTATGCGACGCTTTCAAAACCTTTTACAATGTTGACTGTAGAGTGAACAAAGATACTAAAGAAATTTATTACAATTTATATGAGCCTTCAACTTATTTTACCTCTTGGGTATTATCTTGTTAACACTATCTCCGTTCTAGGCAGTATGTATGTATTGTGCCATGTCATTCTATTTCAAGCAACAGGAAGAACAGGACCAAATGTTTCAGAAAATATTCTACCTTTACCTATTTAAATGGCATAATATTTGAAAACATGCAACTACACTATGATGGTATTAAAATCATCAACATGTATAGGCAGCACATACGTAGCCTCAGGTGATTAAATGGTCCATAATCTGTATAAAAACATTAAAGCTGATCTTGTGCCGTTTTTCTGATGGTAATATAAAGCTTGTAAAAGGAATTCAGCAAAAAATTGAATGTTAGTCAGAAAACATGCCTATACACACATAGACATTGCATTGTTGAAGCAGATCAGTAGTAGTCATTCACAGTGGCAGCAGCGCATCACTTGTCAAGTGTGACATTATTTTCTGCCTTTTGGTATCCAACCTACTTCGACTTTGCAAAGCCGTGGACCATGAAGAAAGGAAACGATCACAGTAGCAGCAACAGAAGCACTAAAGTTACTTTTCGTTCTGAATACAAAAATGAGAGAGACAGATGCAGTGCAATAATGCAACATTTAAAACTAAAATAGTATACATCCTGTTGTGCATTGCTAAATGGTACAAAATAAATAAATAGTATGGCAGAACTTGCAAAACACGAACTGCTAACTTGAAACTGATTAGATGAAAAGGGACAAGACGACAAACCTATAAGCATGCTTATTCCCAATTAAAAAATACATGTAAGGTGGTAGCTGCATCATTATTCGTATTCATGAGGAAAACTTATAAAAAACTATGTTGTGACTTGAATGGTCACTAACTAGTACAAATATACCCCAAAAATGGTACCTACTTTGCCTCTGCATATTATATAAGCTGAGAGAGCACTACTTCCTAATAATGAAATAATGATGAAGGGGTGTTGCTAATATTGCAAATGTTATCTCTGTGCTACACCTATGAAACGATTTAAAATGGGGCTTCCTTTTGAAGAGAAATCCTAATCCCCCTTTTACGAGCTTTAAGCAACAACGACTGTGTATTTTTTTGTTTTCATTTAATATCTCTTGTTCTACAAAACCAAACCATAATGCATAAAAAATTGGGCTTTTGCTCCGGCTCTATGCTCCTGCTGCTCAGAACTGCGTATATTTTGTATGTAGCCAGTCAGCAGCATTTTTTTCAGTATCTCGTCGCTGCAATAATATGTAACAATGCTATATGCACTTCCTCTTCTTTCTAGTTAGTTAGTTAGGGGAAAAAATTTCATGCAATGTTGTATGTAATATCCAACCTGACAAAGATGCCATTTTTGTACACAAAAAAAATATATCCCTTTTTCACCTTCTACGTTCTATGAAAAAAGTGTAGTGCTCAAGTTAGCATTAGTGAGAATGAGATACTGATTAAATACCAATGACGATAATATCACATCATGAGGAACATCAACATCATGAAATGCACGAAAGTATATTATAATAGTGCACGACGATCTCACGAAAAGTTAGACTCATGACTCAGGTGCAATATTATTGCTTAGGATTGCGTAACCAGACAGTTAGAATCCTGACAGGTAACAAGAAGCACACATAATTTATATTACGTGATGTAGGGAACACACTCGTTGATTATTTTTCTGTCTCGCGCAACGTTTACACATTTCTTAAACCCAGGAAATAAGACAGGGGAAGGTAAAAGGGAAGCCAGATATCTGCCAAAAAAAGCCTGAAAAGTATAGTATCAATCTCCGGCAGTTCATCATCATTCATCAAACCTACATTACAGTAGCCGTGTGTTTCCCCCTTTACTCGTTTTTCGTCAAATCTGCATGATAATTCATCAAGCAGAATTCCGAGAACTCTAGACATTCACGTTGCGTAGAGCAAGTACTCATAAAAGGCGTCTAATAATGTTCGTCGACGTTTTCAAAGTTATTACCTGGCATTTACACAGGTGTAAAAAGCGAAGTAGGCAATAAAAAAAAGAATGAAAACCGCAGTTTGAACGAATCTTAGATCCCAACACCACCATTTTATAAAGCATTTGAAACTGCAGCAGTAACACATCCCTCACTCTGTACCGCAGAACCGTACCGCATTTAACCACTCTGCCACCAGCAAAAGTTCGATGTACGGATGGAGAGCCCGTAAAAGAGGAGTTGATTAGATCTTCATCACCATCATTTTATAAAATACACTGCTGATTGTAGTGCAATGCAATAATAATATATTTTTCAAAAGTAAAACAAAAGAGCTACAGGTGAAATATTTGTGGGCATTTCGTGCATATTATTCATTTCTCTAAATCTTTTGCTCATACATATAGATTCTCTATGTATAGAGTGTTTAGAGATTCGTAGATGCATTGTCCATTGTTGTATGCCACACAATATTGTGTAATGTACTGTATGAAAAGATAGTTAAAAAGAGGAGCCTAGCATTGTTCTTGTGTAGACGTGTGGAATGAAATTTGAAATGAGTGAAATCATTGGGAAGAGTTTGCGTGCTATATTGCTGACGTGAATGTTCATTGAAATAAAATGAATAGAGATATTACCAACTTATAAAGCAATCTTATATTACCTTTTATTCCAAAAAATGTAATCTTTGCCCAAAAATGCCGAAAGTAATCTAAAAGAAGAAAAGAAATGATCCAACACAGAATTGGACATGAAACGTGACGCCTTGAAATATACTTTTTTGCTAGCAACATGATCTCTGATGGTCTAATGGGATGCAACGACTTGACATGAAAAGTGCATTTGTTTGGATGAATCTTTTTTTGGTTATATAACGTGCAAAACAAAAAAGTGAATGTTTGTTGAATTGTGAAAAATAACACACGCCAATGAACTTGTTTTTGCTACAGTGTGTACATTTTCTATAAATTTTTACTGTATATGTGATTGTTGTTATTACTAAAATTATGGCAGACCACTTACTCCTCATGTCGTCACAAAAAGTGTGGGTGTCCGACCCCAAGGAGGGATTTGTCCTTGGACATATAGTGGACCTAGGCTCGGATCGTGTGTCAATATCATTGGCAAGCACGAATAACAACAGAAGACCTGGCAATTCCCAGATTCAGGTTCCCTATGAGTCTTTGTTTCCGGCGGAAGATGACTCGGAGCAGGATTATGATGACAATTGCTCTCTTATGTACCTCAATGAAGCAACTCTACTCAATAACATTAGAGTTCGCTTCCGGAAAAATCAAATTTATGTAGGTTATTATACAAATTATAATGCATCAAGAAACTACATTCATTATGCTTTATTCTTTAATGTTGAATGCTGGTATTTTTCTCTTCATTAGACATACATTGCAAACATGTTAATCGCTGTGAACCCTTACGTGGACATCAAAGGACTATATTCTAGAGAAACAATTATGCGATATCAAGGAAGATCACTGGGGACATTGCCACCTCATGTTTTTGCTATTGGTATGATGAGCAAATTTTTATATCACAATTAATGGAAACAAAATGCTAAATTAGCATCTTTTTGCAGGTGACAAAGCGTTCCGGGATATGAAAACTACAAAACAGTCGCAGTCGATTATCGTGAGTGGTGAATCTGGAGCCGGGAAAACCGAGTCAACCAAGTACATTCTTCGTTATCTTTGTGAGTCTTGGGGAAGTGCTGCTGGACCTATCGAGCAGAAAATTTTAGATGCTAATCCTGTTCTCGAGTCATTTGGCAACGCAAAAACCACGCGCAATAACAACTCCAGTCGTTTTGGAAAATTTATTGAAATTCACTTTGAGCAGTGCTCCAAAGTTTCCGGTGGCTTCATTTCCCATTACCTACTAGAAAAGTCCAGAATCTGTTCACAATCCAGTTCAGAGCGAAATTACCACATTTTTTACCAGTTGATGTCGGGGGCACCGGACGACTTAAAACAAAAACTGGGACTTCAGGGAAGAACACCGGCCAACTTCCGCTACTTGAACCGTGGGCTTTGTGAGTTCTTTGGACAGTCCCTCAGTGACCCAATCGTTCATGACTTGAAAGATTTTCGAAACCTAGAAGTATCGTTGGAGCACTTGGAAGTGGGGCAAGCAGATAGGCAAGTGAACAATATCACCGCGACAAAACATAAATGCAGATTGTAAAAGACACAATTTTATCTACTTTTCTTTTTATACCTTTACTAGACTGTCCATTTACACCGTTGTGGCTTCCGTTTTGCATCTCGGCAACGTAGACTTTGAGGATGATCCCGATGACACTCGCGGAGGTTGTCGCGTCAAGGACTCCACTGAAACAAGTTTAAAATTGGCAGCTCAGTTGATTGGAGTGGATATTGATGAGTTGCGGACCAGTCTCACTTCCCGTGTCATGCAAACTGCCAAAGGTGGCCTTAAGGGAACAGTAATCATGGTTCCACTGAAGACATACGAAGCAGCCAATGCACGAGATGCCCTTGCGAAGGCAATGTACTCCAAGTTATTTGATTACATTGTTAGTAGGATCAACCAGTCAATTCCTTTCAGATCCGCTAACACTACCTACATTGGAGTACTGGATATAGCTGGCTTTGAGTTTTTCACTATAAACAGCTTCGAACAATTTTGTATCAATTATTGTAATGAGAAACTTCAGCAGTTTTTCAACGAGCGGGTACTTAGTGATGAGCAGATGCTGTACGAGAGGGAACATCTAGGTGTTCCAAAAATTGAATACATTGACAACTCCGACTGCATTGAGTTAATTGAATGTCCCCGGGCTGGAATTTTAAGTATACTTGACGAAGAGTCGAAGCTGCCGAAACCAGCGGCCAGTCATTTCACATCAGAAATCCATAGGCAGTATCCGAACCACTTCCGACTGGCACTTCCACGCAAAAGTAAGATTAAGGAGCACCGAGAAATTCGAGACGATGAAGGCTTCCTTGTCAGACATTTTGCAGGGGCGGTATGCTACAGCACTGCACAGTTCATTGAGAAAAATAATGATGCCCTTCATGCCAGTTTGGAGGGTCTTGTGCAGGAACAAAGTGGGAACCGATTTTTGAAAGGTCTTTTCGTCGGAAATGGCAAGACCCAGGTTTCTGGGAAACTGGTTTATGTCAGTGTAGCAAGCAAATTCCGGTCCCAGTTGGCGGAACTGTTGGAGAAACTGAGGGGCACTGGAACCAGCTTTATTCGTTGTATCAAGCCAAATGCCAAAATGATTCAGGGAGACTTTGAAGGAGGTCAAATCCTCAGTCAATTACAAAGTGCTGGAATGACCTCCGTACTGGAACTGATGCAGAGGGGTTATCCGTCACGAGTACAGTTTTCATCTCTGTACTCCACATACAAATCGCTGCTGCCACAGAATCTATCAAATTTGGATCCAAGATTCTTCTGTAGAGCTCTTTTCAAAGCGCTTGGGTTATCGGAGGAGGACTTTAAGTTTGGCTTGACAAGGGTATTTTTCAGACCCGGAAAATTTAAAGAGTTTGACCAAATCATGAGAACAGATCCGGAGTCACTGAAGCAAATGGTTAGTGCTGTGGGCAAATGGATCATTTTAAGCAAGTGGAAGAAATCAATTTTTGGAGCGTGGTCCGTAATCAAATGTAAGAAGATGACTCTGATATTCACTATTTTTAAACTTTAACGAATCCTTCCTAACATTTTATTTATTAATTTCAGTGAAAAATAAAATCATCTATAGACGAGAAAATCTGGTTGTCATCCAAAAGACTGTTCGCATGTACCTCGCCAAAAAGAAGCATCGTCCAAGGATTCAAGGTCTCAACAGAATACGCAATCTAAATAGTCAAGTGCGTTCCTTGGAACAGACCGCCCAGAAGTTAAAGAAGGACAAGGAAGCTGGTCTTGCTGATGTCAAGAAACTGCAAACCGATCTTACTGCAGCGACCAGTAAAATTAAAGTTGGTTATGCCAATTATTACTTGCAGAATACTTTACGTTCAAATTTTAAACTACTCAAAACTAATTTGATTTCATGTTAATATTTGTTTTGCAGACAAGTCCAAATTTGGGATCGAAAGAAATCGAAAAATTGTGTCAAGATTTATTCTCAAAATGTGAAACACTGGTAAAAACTATGAGCAAACGTGCAGAAGCAGAACGCATAGCGGAAGAGCAGGAACGCGCTCGTAAGGTCCGAGAAGAAATGGAGCGACAGAAGAAGGAAAAGGAGGAACAAGAAAAGGCTCGCTTGCAAGACGAAGAAAATAGGAAGAAGTGGGTTCTAATGACTTATTTTTATTCCCATGTTTATTTCATGCTCTATGTAATATTGAATCTGAATGCAATGCCAATTTACAAAACAGGAAAGCCCAAATTGAAGCCCGTCGCAAGAAAGAAGAGGCGGAAATGGCTGCAAAAATGAAAGCAAACACAGCCGCCAAGAATACAGAAGATGACCATGCATCTATAGTAATGCTGGAACAAGATAAGAGGGATACCGAGTTGGCAATGCGTCTTGCAGCCGAATCCAGTGCGACAATGGACACTAGTTCAGAGTCTGGCAGTGCCAGTGGCTCATTGAGGAGAAATAATCACGTGATAAAATCCCGAGCAGGAAAGAAATACGACTTGTCCGGCTGGAAGTACTCCGAATTACGTGACACTATCAATACGAGTTGTGATGTGGAACTGCTGGAAGCTTGTAGGGAAGAATTTCACAGACGACTCAAGGTTTACCATGCATGGAAAGCTAGGAATCAAAGTAGAGGAGTTGGAGGGGGTGGTGCAACCAATCCTGGAAGAGGTGGCGGTCCCGACCTGATGGAGGAACAACAACGCGCCCCAAAATCAGTATACCAGCATCAACATATTTACCCTAACAATGCACCTTCACCAACACCTTCCGATAGTCAGCGTTACTTCCGCATTCCATTTACAAAAGATGGGCAGAACAAAGGGCTGTGGTATGCTCATTTTGATGGGCAGTTTATAGCAAGGCAAATGGAGATTCATCCGGGAAGAGAAGCTACGCTTCTAATTGCTGGTGAGTGCAAAATAAATAACTTTCTTCTAGATCCCTTCTATTGAGAAGAACGCAGGTTTATTTCCAAACTATTTTCCTTTAAAGGTCGAGATGACATGCAAATGTGCGAGTTAAAGCTAAACGAAACTGGATTGACACGCAAACGAGGAGCAGAAATACTGGAGTATGAGTTTGAAAAAGAATGGTCAAAACATGGAGGAGAAAAGTACATAAGACCAGCGGATAGGGCATTAGCAAATAAATAAATCATTTTCGAACCGTTTTTAAGTTTAAGTCAATTTGTTAACCATGAAACCCCACGGAAATTTGTGTAAATTGTTCATATGAATTTTAATGTATATACTAATAAATCTGCTAGAGTCATAAAAATTCTCTTATAAAACATTTCATTCATTTATTTTTGCAAACACTCAAACATTCTTAGGTTCATACATTCAACAAACTGATAACGTTCTAAAATGTCAAATGTAAGCAGTGTAAATTGAAGATATTTATCATAATTTTTTTAACCGCATAGCTATTTTAGTGTCATTTGTTAATGCCAAAAAATCACACCACCGTAAATGCTTCAAGAGGTAACACGTTGCTTTCTTTTCGAGACCGTGGGGCAAGTGTGCCACTATTGAATCTCTAAATACCAACGAAGATTTCATATATGAGTATTTTTTCTTCTATGACATATTTACACTTGTATATTTCAAATGTTTATTTCTGTCTTAATGGAATTGACGACTTGTTCTAATTTTTTAGTTTTTTGCATTGTACTTTACTTACCTTATTTAAAATCATCATGAGCATGAGAGCAACAATTAGAAAATGGAGAAATGTTATTACAATTCTGATGTATGAAAGCGCACCAACTGCTTATATAATGCCGTTGAAGGTTCGTGTCGTTTCCATACTCAATGATGTTAGGTTATCGGTTCCAAATTGCATAAAGAGTGTGCAACGTAAAATAATTATTAATTCGGCTCTGTTAATATTATGATACTTTTTCTTTTATTTTAGTCATTCATTATTATTATGATATATATTACTCCTAAAATATTATCAATAATAATGCATTCCTTAAACTTCTAAAATTTGTTCACAATATTAATGTTCATTGATTGCTGTCTCTTATCAATTTATACAGACATAGCTAGATTACGGAATACGTACATACCTACACACTGTACAATTTGTAATGCTAAATATTCACAATTTTAACGCAATTTTCACTGCTTTAAACTCCTATTAATATCCTGACATTCATACGGTAGTTTATACCAATAAGTTTATTTTCTGCCTCTGCGCGCATTTTTAGAACGTTCAAATGAAAGAAAGCTACTCTATTTATAGTTGCCACACAGGTATTATAACCATTTAAAAATTAAGACAGATTGTCAAAAAACTTGAAAAAGCGTGGAGGTAATTTCTCACAAAAGCAAAGTGCATATTATCGATTTTTGAAGACATGTGCAATTTATGGTTTTACATTCAAAACTAAAAGATCAACAAAAATCACTAACCATGCTGTCTTCCATCTTCTATTCCCGACAAAGAATAATCATTAATACATACATGTACGAAAAAACGGAAACCCATAAAATTATTATTAAAACAGCTCATCTTTCTTTCTCACTCAAGATTAGATGTTTTCCTTCTCATTAAATTTAGTCTAATTTACTTCAACTTTCTTAAATAATTGCATCAGATCATCATAGTACAATATTAGGTTTGTTTGTTGAGCGTTGTTTTTTGTGTAAGTAATAATATGTTCCGGAGTCTCGTCGTTGCCGTTAGAATAAACTTGTTAATTTTAATTATAGATCTTTAAAAGTAAGAATAAATAATTACCTTATTATATTGAAAACCCTTTAAAATGCTTATAAGAAATACGTAAACTCAAGTAATTACAAATTACCGTTACATTCCATAAAATACTCCTCAAAATGCTTATGATATTATCTTCGTCTTAAAGTTTTTTCTTGCAGTTGCACATAAAAAGCACTCCATATTATTAATAAAGATCCGAGAAATATAATATTTTTTGTTACTAATTATATAGTAATGATAATCGAAATACAATATTTTATTCTGTTCGTGGTGTTGTTATAATTAAAAATTAATAAAAATGCAAACATTCCACAGTTTTTTTTGGTATACTCATCCTCTCAGCAAAAGCGCAAGACTCATTCAAGCATTCAAGCGAGCTCACTTTATGCTTTTACACCTTCACTCATCACTATTTTTCAACTACTTATTAGCTCACATCATGCTCATTATTTTCCTATTTTTTTTCAAACAATAAACCTGTCTACCAAAAATATCAATAAATGCGTCATTCAAATATAACTGTTTGTATAACACAATATGTATTCTATTTATTATTACTAATAATAATAAAAAACAAAGTTTGAGCTGGTAACTTCACTAAAATATATAAAGAACACTACAAAAAATTAAAAGCAGGTGAAAACCTGTTTTTCAAAATGGTAATATAAATGAGATTGCTTTGTTGTTTTGTTTGACGTATGTAATACAATAAGTACTTATGATTACTTTTTAAAACTATTCATATTCTTATTATAATAACCTTTAAATATTTTATGTACACACAGAACATTGTTGAGGTGGGTTGGGGAAAATAATGTAATCTGTACCTATATGAATAAATTGTTGCGGAAAATGGTAATCATTTCTTCACTCTTTTAAAATATTATTTTTTCGTATAAAAAATTGGTAACTGCGTTGTTCCTTTTTGTTGTTCGTACATTTTTACTTTTAAGCTGGTAAAAGTTGGTTTGCGCTTAATATTGGTAAAGTTGTAAAATTGTACGGCAAACAATTACTTCGTTGATCAAAATTCATTCATTGGTCTCTCTAGTCGTTTAGTTTTATTTGCTTTAGGCTATAAACTACAGTATATAGGTAGATGCCCTACACGACCTACCCAATTCACGTTGATTATACTGCACTAGAATAAATTATAGTTGTAATAAACTTAATGCTTAACTCTGTACATTAATTATAATTACTCTATGCTTAGGATTTACCATTAGAAGCTAACCAGAGTAAAACTAGATAAAGCTACACAATTAAGTGGGGTTTATTTACACTGTTTGCATTTTCATTTGCCGTTGCATGCCGTTTATTATTCGTTAAATTGTATAAATGCTATTTGTATGCTTTCCTAACCTACCGCAACAATCACTTTAAACTATTTAGTGAATATTTTAGGCATATATAATATGTTTTTATCCTTTAATTTGAAAATAATCTTTTTTTCTATTTGTAGTAGAGCTTTTCTCTTTTGATATATTACTTTCTGCTTTTTGGTTAAAATTTACATAATAAAATGTTCACGCGAACAGCTTATTTTATGTGGTTTTTAATAACTAGAATATTGCTAACAATAGCGTTACTTTATATACACAGCACTGCTCTAAAACGTTTTTAAAGTGTAAACGTGTGACTTGTTTTAAACTTTGGTTAAAATGTTCATCAACCTTCCCCAACTTTTCATCATACATAATTTATCTACTTCTCCTTAATTTTTAATTGTCATGCTTGCTTGCATAATGCATTTTTTTGCAGCTGCTATTCCAATCACTGCCGTCGCTGCATGCTGCTTTCATCGAAGCAATCTTGTAGTAAAATGGTTTGGTAAGCAAACTGAATAAATTATTGAGATATATTTACCCTTCCAAAACGCTTGGTATTGGTGGATTTTTTTACAACAGAAAAACAAGGCAATTATAAGAATGAAACCGAAGAAATAATCAAAACAAAGCAATAAATCTATGATTTTGCAAAATTAATATGAAACATCGGAAGAAACTTTTTAATTGTTTTATGTTTCTGTGCATTTTTTTTTGTCACGGAGTTTGCATTTTGACCTGAACAACATTGTTGAAAATATTCGAGATTGAACATTAAAAAAACAAGTTAAACTGCATTGAATATTGAACAAAGATGAGATTTTTTCCAAAAGTATAGAACTGCATTGAACTAAAAGCGTTTCAAAATTCATCGTAGTATTACTGTAAAGTAGATATATATGAGTGCATGCATTTTCACGTAAGTGTAGTGTTTCATACAATGACAATAAAATGATGATATTTATTGAAGACGATGATATGATTGAAAAAATCACAAAGAAAGACCATTCATGACAAAAACTTATCTCCACACAAAATGAAGTCGTTGTGCTTTGCTTATCATTTCAGACGTGCGTCTGCCCTACACCTTACCTAATTACTTGCTTTTTAAGTTATTGGCTTGGCTGCTTTGCTGTAGCTGAGATTCATTATATTTCAGAATAAAATCGTAAACTGTTGTTTGCATTTTCCCTATAAAAATTAAGCTAGAATTACTATTTATGTATCTTCCTAGCCGATTAATTGTACGTCTATTGTCTATATTATTTAGCTATACAAATATCTATGTACACATTAAATATACACAAATTTTGAATCAAATTGAAAAAGATTGAACGCATTGTTCTTTTGTATTCCGAACGAATGAACGATCTAACCTTTTGCTACTTTGTTCATTATTTTTGGTAACTCCTTGTCCATAAAATGTTTGTAAAAGTATTTGGTTAACTTTCGTTTTTAAATGATAATATGACTCACAGTGGAAAAAAATGCTTAGACCTGTTATATAAATAATAATTATGCCCTAATTGCTAATTAAGTACGCAGTTTTATGCATAAATCTGGGTTTTAAACTTTGAGTGTGTTATTGTTATTATTGTTGTTGAGGGAGGTGGGTGTAGTTGTAGGAGAGGCTCTCGACAGTTTACTACTGTTACTCAAGAGAAGGTCACCTGGTGGAGGTTGGTCTGCAACCAGACTGGGATGATGGTACGCTGCTAGCTGATGGTGGGGATGATGATGAGAGGGGAGCATGGAGGCATTTCCATGAGTTGGATGGTGAGCATGATGGTGGGACAAAGGTGGAGAGACCATTCCATGATGATGTTGGTAGCTTCCTCCTAGCAGCCCTGCTGCAGCGGCGGCAGCAGCCGTGACTGCAGCGTAGTTGTAATTGTAGTTGTTAGAGTTGGGGAGAGAGCTTGCGTATTGGGAGTTGGAACCACCGGTGGAACCGCTGCCTCCTCCGGCGCTTGGAGGTGAGCCACCCACGTAACCGTAGTAGTCTCCAGTTGGTACTGCGGAAAGAATGAGTATAATGGAATGTTACAAATAATTAGGGCGGAAAATAGGATGCTAAAAATTGTCAAGTGACACAGATAAAATGTTGAGGTGACGAGGATGACGATCAATGATTCCATTAAAAACAATGAATATATGAAAATGTATATGATCATGTACCTCCGCCAAACTGTCCAGGGAAACTGGGCAGTGCAGACACATAAGTCGAGCCCAAAGGTTGGAGCAAGGTCAGATTATTGTTGTTACTGGGAGTGGGGGGCTTGTTAGTATCCTCAGCAGCGGAGGCAGATATAAGAGGTGGGCTCAGGGTGGAGGTAACGTAACCCCCAACCACTGGGCCAGCACCACCGGGTGAGCTGCGCGTGGGAGTGCCACCGCTATCTGGTCCTACAGTTTAGTTCAAGCCATTCACAACAACAACAACACAACGATTATTAAAGCAAAAACAATAAAACATTATAAGAAACGTTCATAATGTTAAAAAGAGACAACAGCGTCCACGGCACAACAAAGAACAAAGTTCAAGCAAGTATGCCTCCTATGAAGGCAGGCATGCAACATGCAGGCAGAGATACAAGGCAAACAAAGCTTGCTGGAAATCACTACTTTCTGTATGGCTAGATGTCAGACTAAAACTGGCATAGTTCTACTCGCTTTATACTTTCTTTACAAAGTTTGAGTTGATAGAAATACAGATAAGCTGATTATCATAAAGCAACATTTTGTTTTCAGGAAAGGCTGTAGGATAAGCTGTTGTTCTGACCCAGCCCCAACCCTCACCAAATAAATAGGTTATTATCTACTGCTCCAGTTCCACCGTCACCATGAAGTGAAACACCGAAATCGGAAATATGAACCGTTGAAAAAAACTATATTCTAGAATATTAGACTAGGAAAAAGTATAAGACCGTTACCTAATGAGCTGGAGTTGTTTCCGTATGGATGATGATGTGCATGGTGGTTTATCGAGTCATAGAGATCCGACTGGTGATGACCACTGTGATGGTGGCCACTACTTGTGTTGTTTGAGTTGTTCGTTGAGGACTGGAACTATTTAGACAAAAAGGGAATGACATGTTTTATTGTATGCATTACAAATGCTTTCAATGAGGTTGATCATGACTTTAGATTTAGAAAGGATTATATAATATACGATACTTACTTCGTTGGAAAGGGAGAATTGATTGCTGCTATTTGACGAGTACCCATTAATTTGATGACTTGGAGAGGAATTGCTGTTTGCAGTGGATCCACCGCCGGCACCTCCAGTCGTTGTCAAATCACATAACAACTTTGAAGTCTCATCCTTCACAGCCCACTTGCCTATCACACCGTTGCTCAGGATCGTGTTGTTATTGGAGCCTGCTGGGGGCGGACTTCCCCACAAATGCTGCAAAAACATTCAATGTATTTTCAGATTCCGTCTCATTCGGCCTAAATTGTCATTACATATAATTCCTTAAAGGTTTCTCTTACATTGGAATAAAGCTGTTGTTGATGGTCATTGCTGTAGCGTTGTCGTTTGAGTAGCTCGGCAGCGGACTCTTCATCCGACGCTGACAAGCCACCTCTGCCATTTTCATCTGCAACGAAAACATAATAAGAATTCATATGAAAACTTGGTATTTTTTCCTGAAAAGACCTCCATTTTCTCCATAAATATCATTTTCAAGAACACTGCGCCACGTCTGCATAAATCAAAGTCTTCTATGATGGGAGGGAGTACCAGCTCTTTTCATGGCACACGCGACAATTTTCTACCAAGAAGGCTGGGCTACTATCTGTGCATCCATTCTTTTTTCTTTCATGTAAATCTATAAAATAGGAGCCCATTGTCAGTACATATAATCGGATTTCTTCATCATGTAGATAGAGAAGGAAGATGTTGACGGTAGTATTACCACGAAACTTGCTCACGACAGTGGAAGAAACGGAAAAGATGGAGAATTTTTAAGCAAGCTTCAGCAATCATTTACACACATTTGGACAAAACCAAACGAAACGTTATGGACGGACGAGCGAGCAGTTCACAATCTTCATCTCCTCGTATTATTATTCTCCTCTTAAACTCGTATTCTTTTCCTCACCATATGCATACGTAGCATCATGCCTACACATCCACCATAAAAACGATACCAGGAGGAGGCACTGCATTTTTATGCATGCATCTCTCGTCCTAACTTAACGCTGCTTCTGCTCCTCTCCTCCTTTGCTACAATGTAGTAAAAAATCTCATCTTCTTCCTCGTCATCATCATCATGAATAAAATTGTAGCTTTTAGCTCTCTCTCTACATCTCTACATCTCCCAGTGTAGATACATTCATGTACGCTCTTTTCTACTACATACTCTCTCTGCTGCTCTGACTCGTCTTCTGATAATAGAAGAAGCAAACCCCAAAAAAGTTGGCTGGCTGGCTGGTTCCACTCGACTGACTTTCCTTTTCTCTTAGTGGCAGAGCAGAAGGCAAGCCGAGGGCCAACCAGCACCAACTTTTACGAAGAGCATGAAGAAACACCCTCCACTACCATACCATCCGTACATATCTGTCCCTCTCTCTCTTTTCATCCACGTTTACATACACGCATTCATATCACCATCTCTCCTTTTTCCAATAGATAGATAGACCAACATGCATAATAATATCAGTTCCGTGGTCGCAGCAGAGGCAGAGAGTAGCACTGGCATATAATCATATTCCTCCTCCTCCCCCTTTTTCACTTCTTCATCATCATCCGATCGTCATCATGATCAACATCACATCATCTTTTTCCACCACCGTACATTCTCATTGTATACCACCAACTTTATCTGCTTGACACAGAAGACGAAAGCATGAATCTCTCCAAATGAGCGGTCCATGCGCTTATATTATGATAAAGGTGTGCATTCACTCATTCTAGAGAGTGCAACAATAGTAGCATTGCTTCCTTCTCCGTCATCAGTATAATAATTTTTATGAACATCTTTTTTCTCTCATTCTCTTGCTCTCCTGCTGATATTTTGTCTTTTATTTGTTGTACACTCACTTGAGCAGAGACAAAAGACCAACTCCACTGACGTATTTAATAACTCATTTTATGCAAATATGTCATAACACTGAGAGAGAGAAAAAACGTGAAAAGAATAGGTTTTTCGATGTTTACGAGCATCATCAGTGTATAATATATGATGATGTCCGTGAAGGAAGAAAATGGAGAGCGATGTATTTTGTTACACTGCATCGGCGTCTGATGACTGGGAACAACGAACGAGAGAGCAAAATAAAAATGAAGGCAAGAGAGAGGATGATGATGGAATCCCAAAAGTTATGCATTAAACATTGTTTTCTCTCTTTACATGTTATTTTTCTGCTGAAGCTCGTTCACTCGGTTAGTTTTTCTACTACTGATGCTTCTACTGACGAAGGATTTCATACTGCAGTTTGTATTTGTTTGTTTGTATGTTTGTTTGTGTGCTTTGACTAAGTTTCAATGGAAAGGAAAAATAGATTTTTTTGGAATGGAAGAGAGAGAGTGAAACGCAATGGAATTGTATAAGGGAATGAATATGGCAAATAGAATCGTCATGAGCGTCGTCGTCATCATCATCCTCCTCGTGTCATGTATAATGTAGAAAACTATATTAGACGAATGAAAACAGTGGCAGTTGATATAGGGAAACAGCATGCATAATGTTGAATGCATATATATTATATTATACGTATACGTGGAGTGGCATGGATGGATGAAGTCATGTGTATGGTATGGTTGGTTGGCTCTCACAGGGTTTTCTGGTGCGCTTTAAGGAATTCCGGTCACATCATCTTTCCGCGAGATTTCCGTGCCAAAAGAGCGAACAACTAGTGAGACTTGACTACATGAACACAACGTCGACGAGGAAAAAGCGAGAGAGAGAGAGAGAGAGAGAAAGAAAGAAAGGCTGTGATATACTTTCCCTAGCTGCTAATAGTACACTGTATACATTGTTATTATATTCGACAGATTATACATCTTCTTTTTGTATGTGTATATACCTAGAATGGAGTAATGGCAGCAGCATCGCCTCAACAGAGTTTGAATTTTTTTCTCTCTCTTGCTTCTTTCTTTTTTGGAAGGAGTGAATGAATGAGAGTAGTAGTATGGTAGTATGAAGTAGCAAGCTGTATTGGTGCTTCTAGAGATATTTTACTGTGTGTATCGTATAGTAAGTGTGAGTAAGACGAAAAGGAGAGAATAAAAGGAAAGCAATTCCTTCCTTGGAAGGAGGAAGCTTTTTCCCCTTCCTTAAACCAACTACTTTTCCCCTCACTCGAACACTTTCACTTTGTACTTGCTCTACTATACGTGTGTAAAAATACAGTGTAGCACATAGTACTGCTACTACCAGAGATTCGTTAGAAGAGACTATGAGTCCAGTCAAGTGAATGAGTGTGAGACACGGCTATATTGTTATAATACTTTTGGATGTTGTATGAGAGACGAGAAGTCTTTTCTGATCCATTTTCTTGCTCTTGCTTTTCCTTCCAACCAGAGGCTAGTCAAGGAAGAAGTTTTTTCGCTCTCTCCTTTTTGCTTTCTTCTTTTTTAACTTGAGTCAGCCGAAACTTTTCCTCTTTTGAAGAGAAAATTTTATACTATTGGTGACTTTAAAGATGATACGATGCTCAAACGATATATCTATCTCCTTTATCTATATCTACTCATAGGTATTGTGGAGTGACCACCGCACACCACGACCGGGCGAGCGAGGGAAAAATATAGAGCATGACATGAACCCGTTGTGATTTAGGATAGCCATTTAAAATACATTCGGACTTAATTAACCATTGAGACATCGGCTAGTGGTTACTTTTTTTCAAGGAGTAATAAAGACTTTCTCTATTCTATAATTGGGGCAATATGGGTGCTTTTCTTTGCGTTTATTTATGTCTAAAAAATGTTTAATGTTAGGACGGCCCTTTTCGGTGTTTTTACGTACCTTCACGTTTCCTCTTGCTACTATTTTGGCTAAGGTCCGTGCTGGCATTATTGGCATTGTTAGAGTTATTATTAGAGCCGATCCCGAGTATCCCTGAAAAGAACAAGAAGAATGTTTCATTCATTTTGCAATGTTCAATGTTTATGCCTTAGATTATGCCGTTTATAGTCATCGCTCAAACACCGGTTAATTCTTACCATTGATTGAGTAGGAGGGTCGGGAGGAGGACAAACTGGTGATACTATTGTTCCCGTGATGTTGATGGAGAGAATCCACAGGACTAAGGCTCCCCGTACTCGATCCCCCACCACCACCTCCCCCAGTACCGTGTTGTTGATGATGTTGATGCTTGGCCTTCTCCGCAGCCTTATTTCGCACAATTCTATAATAAAAAAATTACATTCATATTATTATTACCTATAATATACTTGTAAATTGCTTACAACTAATCAATACGTTTGCCTTGTATTTTATGCAAATCAATTTACCAAATGAACCGAACGAATAATCCAGGGAAATAAAAGTGTGTCATCATAGTCATAATGTACATAACGCTCATGTATTACTCGAACCAGGTAAATATCATTTAACCAAACAGGGTGGCTGGTTGGTTGGTATTAGATAATAGACAATCCATCAAAATATTTGCTTTGTAGGCGTACCTGTGTTTGCCATTCGCATCATCATCGATGCCAGTTGTCTGTATATCATTATCAATCGCCCTTATTTGCATAATATTTACTCGCACTCTTCCCTACTCTCATTTTCTCGCTTATTTTAGTCATTATTACTGCTCACTCCTCTTTCTACTTCTTATTAGGGATAATGTTGTGACAAATGAATCAAAATGAATTGCTTTTTATACCCACCACACAAGCCGTGCAACGCAAGTTAAACTGTTCCATAAAATGAATTGCTTTTTTCATTGCCACTTTACACGAGCAACGACGGTCGACTCGAGTTTCTTTCTCACTCTTAAAAAGTGTAAAAAATGAAAGAAAAAAGAAAATGAGCAGCAGGAGAGGTTTTTGAAGGTGAAATGGGAGGAGGAGGTGGTGGATTGGATTGGAGGGTGTTGTTAAAGAACAAGAAGTGGCGGTGTTTTTCATGGTGGCTTTTTAGATGAAGATGTCCCCTCGTGAATATTCACGGAGACAGTTTTAGTAAAAAAGAAGGAGCAGGAGAGAAAATAAGAAGGAAAATTTATTGGAATGGAAAAGACAATTTTTCCCCTTCTCTTCTTCTCCTTTTTATTATTATTATTATTCCGAGACAGTGGTAGTGGCAGTATTCAAAGTGCGTTGGTTCGCACTTGACTATGCTCACTTTTCTAGCACCACCACAATTTCCACTGTATAAAATGAGGATAATGATGATGATTGCGATTGTATAATAATGACCAAGCAAACTCAAGAGTTTTCGTGGAAGTATTCCCTCTGCATAATTCCTATACCCAAGTAAAAGGTATGTTGCTTTTCCCACTTCTCCGAATTCAAACCAATATTTTAACTGTCGTGTTCTCCCATGAATGTGTCGCATTCTATGTGCAATTCTTCTCCAGCAGCTAGAGCACTCTTTTTTTTTGCTTTTTTCCCTTCCAAAAAGGATAATAAAAGCTGCCACCTCAAAAAAATACTTTCGACTTTGTTCTTCCTTTCTTACGTTCAGTCTTTACCATCTTCTCCTAACAGATTTAAAAAATAAAGTTTTCTTTCCATTCATTCAAGGCAGTAGTGGTGATAATGATGACTCTGCACACAGGAACTGCTTTATAAAAGCTAGGACAAAAATGAGATCCGATCCTTTTCGAAGAAAATCTCACACTTTTTAACTTTCACACGCTACTCAACGGAAGAGACGGATCTTCAAAAAGAAAATGTAAAACCACTAATAGCCTATCTCACACCTTGAATGAAATATAAAAGAAATAAAAGACCTAAATCATGCATTCCTCATGTTCAGAGATACGCTACTTTTGATATCTCAGTTCATTCATTCGTTTTAATAGTTTTTTCTAGACACAGAGAGAGCATCACTTCTTTTATGGTTTGATGATTAGATTAGCGTGTGCTGATTACACCCCAGAAAAATGTAACAAAAATGTTGATCGAATGAATGATCAGAGGAAGCAGCTCAAGGGATGAATAAAACAGAGCTGAATTTAAAGCAAATATATTTTTTCATCGCTTTACTCCAGGGACGAATAACTTTCAGTGCAAATGTTCCACTTTTTTCAATGATGATTTTTCCACCGAAATACGGCCTCTTTGTGGGGATGAATGTAGTACTTTATCAATTTATTAACGATAATAAATATAACATACTCATCAATGATCACATACAACAACTGAAAAACATGGCTAATTCAAGATTGATCTGTATCCCTATCCCCTGCATTCATAGAGATGCAAGTAGTAGGCCCAACTACATGATCATAATCATCATTACTACCGGCATTAACCAGAGCATCTGTTCTCTTCTGTTATCATTTTATTATTGTTGTAAAGTGCAAAAGGCTAATGAAATCAAGAGCATGGTCGCACAGGGACCTTCATTCAATCACCACCATACAATCATCAGATGGACGAATGCGTATAAACCCAACCCAAGCCCAACTACTCACCCGGCTTCCACCACCACTGCTGCTGTACTTACATAGACACCTAATAAATCTCAAATTGAGCATCAGCTCGGCAGTGGGAGCAGCATTGTTTCGTTTTTCTTCTTTCTCTTCTCAATTCATGATCACGACAAAGCCACTCCAACTGACTTGCTCGGTCTGGAGTGCGCGTTTACAGGGAACGAAATGAATAAATAGAATCATTCCAGCACAATTCACTTTTGGGCAGTTGGCCTTTTTTCGTCGACACATCTTCTATCATACATGTATATTTATTTGTATCCTGCTAACTGCACAAGAACAAAACTAAACCGACAATCTGAAAAAATCACAAGCGACTTGGTATAGGAAAGGACCATAGCAAACAGACTTGTCGCATCAACATGAAATTGTCCCTTCAGTTTACCAGCTCAGTGTTATGTTAGATAGAGGTGGAAAATATCAATAGAGTGTTCAGGCATATAAAATTGAATGGTAGAGCACATAGATGAGAGGAAGTCAAAGTTTTTGAAAGCATTTCCCCAGAAGTTTATCGAGCTACAATATATAACCACTTGCACCACCAATAAGCTGCATTGTATTGATGATGTGATGATATTATGATCATCCTAGATACCCCTGCCTTGCTGCCGAATATATCAACGGGAGCAACAGTAGTGGGGTTGCAGAATCAGTAGGAAAGTGACATAAGGAAAGTGTTATTTCCACGTGAGCGACTCTTTTTTCACAAGAATTTATTTATACACAAAAAGTTAAGTGTGCACTACTGGACTAGTGGAAGGGCATCTCCTAACAATGCCACATGGTGACATATGCACACGTTTTGAATTGAACGACTTTATCATCATAAAAATAAGATCATGTGTTTGCTACAATGATGATTGCATTATGTAACCATTTTATGATTTCATGCAATAATTCAAATGAGTATTTTAAATTTGTCCTTGTCACTTGTCAGCACATTCTTTATAATATTTCAGCTTATGTATTTATGTGTTTTTTATACGTTCCTTGGATGACACGATCATTAAAACATGGAAAGAGATATGGATCTATTTTTAGTAATGTACAACGCTTCTACAAAGTGTAAAACTAAAACTGGGACGTGATCCTCAAGTAAAAGGATTTCACTAGCCCTTCCTCTGAATGTCTGGATACTTGGTTTTATGAATATTGCAGAAAACAATGAAGCTTAACCAAAAACCAAGATGATGGTGATAAACATCATATTAGCAATTTTGCTACCGCTTATCGTTCGCTGACCATTCCAGCATCTGGTATCTACATGTTAAACCTTAGCATGCAAAATAACAAAACAAGTTTGTATTTGAATTCCGTCTCAGTTCTCGGGTCTGCTAAATATATATTTTCCATTTTCTGGGCATTTTTTATTCATAATATTATTTTGTCTTTCCCTTCATGAATACATGTCTCTACTTCCGTTTTAACCGAAGGAGAAAAGCAGAAAAGAAAAGACACGGACTTTGTTGGGAAAAAACGGAGTTTTGTTTCGTTATTCTCTTCTCTTGAACTTTTTTTTTTGTTTTTTAGTCTTCATTTTCTTGTTTTTGTGTTGTTATTTTGAATTCAAGCAAAAAGTTTTACGCTGTTTTTGGAGTTGTGTTGTGTCTGTGTACTTGTGTATATATTTTTTAGTTTTTGGTGATGGAATGGTGGTGTGTTCCGTTCGTTCTGGTTCGTAAAATGTTATGTCGGCCGATAAACAAGGGACGTAGAGGAAAAAGAGACACATAGAAAAACCAACAAAATTCCTTCGCAGCAGTAGTTGTGTTTCTGCTTTGTGGTGTGCTTTGGCACAGGCTCATAGTCATCGTCGTAGTTGTCGCATAACTGAGCAAGAACAACACAAGAAAATACAATAATCAACCAAAAAAGTGGAACTGACCATCATTTTCATCCAAAATACTGGCATCATTATCATCATCAACAACATTATAGTCATCGTCATCATCTTCTGGAGATCCACACAAAACAACGACAACATAACCACAGTGAAAGCACAAGAAGCAAACGCTTCACCCATGCCTACTTGTCCGTATTTTCCAGAGAGAGAGAGAGGAGGGTGGTGGTATGGCGGAGTCAGCCAAATTTAATGTCATCATCAACTCTGTCTTGCTTTGCTTATTTGCTTGTTTTTTAGTGTTGTGACGACTTTGCTTTCACTTTGTTCTCCTCTTACGAAAAATATAATAATATAATAGCCATATATACATGAAACCACCATTATATATGGCGATATATGCTTATGAAAATTTCCCTTTGTATTCCACAACTACAAACAAAGTCTTCTTCCAGAGAAACATCTCATTTCCCTTTCTCTCCTCCTCCGACAAAATTGCATCAATAAACCATTCAAGCCATAATACACTCCAGAGAGAGAGAGAGAACGAGAAGGAGAGAGTATTACAAAAGCAAAGAGAAAAAGAGATGATGTGATGTAAGCAGTAGAAGTGGTAATGCTATGGTATGTGCCCTTTGAGAAAAACTTGAACGTGAACGAAAAACTAGCTCTTTTCCTATCCTGCCATCAAAACGGTCTCATCAACAGTGGCACAAACTTCACAAGATAAAATGAAACCAAAGGAAAAAGCCATCATCACAAGAAAACACTTTGGTACATTCTTAGCATTCTATATATAATATTATATGCCATTGCTACATGAACATTTTCAACCCTTTCAACTCTTGTACTCCACTCTCGGCCTAGTATCATCATCATCATCATACGTTTCAGCTCTCCTTTGTTCAGTGCTCATCATGAGATGATCGATTCCATTATTATTTTTTCACAGTGTAGCCAATGGATTTTTCCAGTGGCAAAAGCAAGGGTACATATACCACACACAACAATCATATCGAAAATACAATAATAATAATAAAGTACACGCTGATATTTTTATGTTCCAACTCTTTTATTCTTACTTTTACATGCATTGCTTTTCTCTATCTCGTTTTTAGACACGATGCGCTACATGGAACTCACTGAATTCTAAATCAGACTGTTGATTAGCTTTTTATGATAATTTTTGCTTGGTTTCATGTCGTAATGATACTGTAATAGCATTTTGTCCCCAAAGAAGTGAAAGCGAGAGACGTAAACCCTTTATTATTATGTTTCTTGTGTGCGATGATTCTGGCACTACCACCACCACCACACCACCGTGTCAAACTTAAAGGAACAAGAGTGCAAATATGCATCGAATTAAGCTTGATCCTTCTGCTGGTTGGTTGGTGTTGTCTGGTGGTTGGTAATCTATATGATAATCAATCTGGCTTATGATATCATTTCACCATTATCGTCAACATGGTCGTCTCTCTGTGATGATCTCTGGGATCAACTCAAAGAGTCAAGCCTTTTTTATTACATTTTTGCGTCCCCTCTTTCTTCTCCTTTGAGTCACCTTATTTTTTATTCCCCTTTTTATTATTTCTAATACGGTATATTGCCGCAGATTTGTTTTCTTTAATTTCCCCATTTTTATCTTTCTTAAATTGATCTAAAAAATATACTTTTGCCGATCACCAAAAAAAATGCACAATAATACTAAAATATAAAATCAAAGTGGAAAAAGTAGTCCGTTAAAAAATTGTTATCGTTCCCAAAGGACGGCACAAAAGAGCTCACCACCTAATACACCATACTACTACCACCGTTTTTCAAGGGCTCTGATTCTCTGGTTTTGGTTCAAGTAAAGAGAGTGTATTATTTTTTTATTTTTCCTGTCTTGAGCGAAGAGGAAAAAGGGTTATTTTTATTATTAACTTATGTGTATCTAAAATATAAATCAGCAGTGGAGAAGCAGCAGCAGCATCACATCACACACAAAAGAAAGAGATTGAATGGCTAGGGCTACTACGCACACATTGAGATTCTTCCTCTTCTCCCTCTCGCTCTCTCTCTCTTGTGAAGAGATTTATTGGAGTATCATTATTGGCAACGGTATTTTATCGAAAATGGAATAGAATCTTCTTTTTTTCACAGAGATTTTCTTTCTTTTCCCTTTTTTTGGAAAGTAGTTGGTGGTGGTAGTGGATGGGTAGTACTGGACCCATTGGTCCGAGAAAGGAAAAGTCCACCCATGGGAATTTTGAGAGAGAGAGAGAGAGAGAGAAAAGGCATCCAATTCCATTTCCAGCGTCTGTGTGTGTACTGTGTACTTATGTAAAAGGCTTAAATAAAAAAGGAAGCTTTTGCTTTTTAGCTTGCCTGTGTAAGTGTGTGAATGAGAACATGTTTGCTTCTTTTTCTTTCTCCTCTAGATCCGTTCTATTTTTTATTGCCAACAACGCAGCATTATAGTAGTTAAACTTGCATTGCACACCTTTTTTCCCTTTGAATTGAAATACATAAGTCAATCGGGAAGAAAAGAAGAAGAAAGTATTTCTTTCTAGTAGTTTTTATCCCTCTCTTTTTCGTCTTCTTGCCTCTCAACTTTTTTCCGATCTGTTGGATCGCGTGAGCTGCTTTTTAAAGAAAAGTTTTATTTTCTCTCGATCTGGCAAGTATAAAAATTGCATGCTAGTTAAAATATCTTTATATTTTTGGTATCTATTTTGAAAAAAAAGTGATCGCTCTACGTAATATGTATGTAGTGTGGGTGCTGCTTTATAATATGTTGGTTTGGAACGTGAATGAAACGTAAAGATTCCTCCGCAGAGAATATTTTTGTCCTTTTTTTCTCTTCGTTTGAGCGGAACTCGCAACTGTAGAAAAAGCAGCCGGAGAAATATATTAACGTGCATTCAGAAGAAGTGCACGCTAGCGGTGCTCGTGTTTAAAAAAAGACGACGAGCAAAGAAGCATGTATCTCTGTCTTAGACACTTTTTTCACAAAAATACTGTGAATTGGTGATTTATGATGGCAGCATCATTATTCCATCCATTTCCAGCGGTAAAGCGGGAAATAAATATATTATACCTATCTGTAGTTTTGGGAGAGCTCTCTTATGCATTCATGTGCGCTATTGCGTGTGTGTACCCTTTTTCACGTTTAAAAAATTTCCAAGATTCTTTTCTCCCTACTTTTATTCCCTGGATTTCTGATTTGGAATAAGTCACAATGCAAGATTTATGGCGTGACAATGCTTGATTTATTTTTTAGTGATATTACTACATTCATTGAATTGAATTTAAATTTGAAACTTCTTATAAGTTGGATTAGGGGAAAGAGAGGTAAAGGATTTAGAGAAAATACTTTTGCTTTACCTGTTAATACTGGAAACAGAGGGAACATTATCCTGCGAGCAGATCCCTTCAGCCAACAGTCTGTCCCTAATTTCCCAAGCGAACATTGTCGGATTTTCTCGTTTGTAGTTGGCAATCGCATCAACAACAATTGGCGTGGCCACCTTGGGTTTCGAACCACCAATCACACCAGCCTTGAAGCTACCTGTTTCATAATACCTGAAAAAAAGTAAAGCGATAAAACATGAAATAAGGACACAGGAATAATTTCATAATTAAAAATAATAAGAGCGAGCAGGATCCACATGATGATGAGTGTTCGGTGTTGTTTGAAAACAACTGGACATGTGTTCCTCTAATTAAACCGCAATGAAAATAAATACTTCCGTGTCGGCATTTACAATATAATCAACACGATCATTACAACAACACATCTAATGAATGGAACAAAGCCAGGTTTTGTTGGGTATGACAGAATAATAGGATGTTTCATGGGTGCAGATGGGCAATTGGGCGGGGGTGCCAATGCCAAGAAGAAAGCAAGTGAGCAAGAATGACTACGATAACGATGCTCATTCATTCATTGAAAATCTCAGTAAAAGTGTCTTCTTGTCGTGTCTTGATGCATAATATTTTTCTGTTTTGACAAAGTGCATCTACACATGTGGTGACATATTTACGACCATCGCATCACACCGAAATATGCTAGCTCAAGCTGTGAGAGTAAAACAAGATCACATATCTTCCCGTAATGCCGCAAGACACGCAAAAACAGAAATACGAATAAATAAAAAGGGACTCTTTGTTTTTCCTTCATTGGCAGGAGAGGAACCGCGTATAACAGCAAGTACCGCAGCAGCGGCAGCGTTTTCAACATCAAATCATGTTGATTTGGAATGGCATTTTGAATCATTAATCACTTTTCTGGGGATTTACTATTTTCTTCCTGTTCGAGAAGAACTGAGCTGAACTTGTTCGCACTTTTTCTGAATGAATGAGCTCCTTTTTCTCATTTACACGGGCAACGAGAAAAGGACAAGTTGACATGTTGCGTAAAAGAAGGAAAAAGGATACGTGGAGGAATGGATGAAGAAGGGGTGCAAAATGGTAAATGTGAGAAGGTTGAGGATATAACAATGTTAATGATGTGTTGTTGAAACAATGGTTTTATTGTTGTAATTTTGACGAGAAGCAATAAAGATTGCGCAGCATACCTGGAGAGGATTTTTGAGACGCATCCATGAGAAACGCGGAGTTGTCTGGAGATGTCACACGGGCGAACTCCTGGAAACCAAAAAAGCATGTTTGATGTAAGTAAACTTGTATGACGAAAAGTTATTTGTCAATGCTCAAATTTGTTAATACAGATAAAACCCTTACCATTATGAGCCAGCTCGACGATCCGTTGACGGACCACATCTGGGAGCGGTCTTCCGTTGACGAACACACCACCCAACTGATTCACACCGCCATGACCTGCACCACCAAAATCACATCACCGTGAACATTAACCCATTAAACAGCATTAATGTACTTTACTTTACATTTTTTAACTTGCATGGTATGTGTTTTTTGTATCTACGCTTTGTAATTGTGTTTTTGTAATGTGTAATAAGGTAAAACATAGCTTATAAACGTGAGGTGTGGTAAAATAATAATAATAATAATCATTTTTTTAGGTTTGTGATTATAAGGAGGAAAATATACGTGTTTTTCACACAAATTGTGCAAATCTGTGCAAAAAATAAATAAATAAAACTCTAAATGGTCGTGCTGCAGGGTGCAAGTAAATTTCATACATAAATAAATAAATATACTCTTAACAAACTATGCTTTAGTTTCGTGAAAAGGTAAATAAATACTTTAAACGAGTGCAACAAAATTGAAGCCTTTTGTGCGTCCCTTAATAAAATTCGTGCAAATAAGTCGGTACATCGTATTTTTGTTAACTTAAAAATGTGGGTGCGTATGCCGGGAATACTTGTAATTTTACCGGTTATTTTATTTTTTTAACTCATGTCACGAAATACGCTTTTTGGTACTCTTATGTGTAGGTAGGTACTCTTATAATTGATATATGAATAGTAAAATAGTATATAGTATATGTATGGAGTATTAACCTTTCTCGTCCTTATTAGCACTGATCTCATCCCAAAATTCGGCATAATCAACTGAAACTGTAAAAATGAGAAACAAAACAAAACAAAAAACAAACTTTTAGTAAAAAGACGCATGAGGAGTGAATCTAGTAATTGGATTCATTTTTGCTTATATTCACATCGTGATACGGTAAGTAGCTTAAATACAAAATTCTTGGTTTGTTGGAACTACATTAATTACATATTTTACAATGCAAACTACATGCTGCTTTGCACATAAAATATTGTATCTACTCTTGTAAAACGCGATGTTATATGGGCAGAAAAAAAAATATTACAAAAGTGAAAGAACGCTACTCTACTACAGATAGAAGGAAAGAAGAAGGGTTCGAGTTTGATATAACATCGAAATTTATGAAATAAGCAAACTAAATTTTACTGCTAGTTATAGAACATTTTTATAGCAAAAAATACAAAACTGTACAGTATTTTGGGTTGTGAGTTGCATATTTTCAAATGTTAAATCAGTGCTTTCTTTTTTGATACTCTGAAGAGTGTAACATCCATAAAAGTACAATGTAACCACGCGAAAATCTCTGTGGTCAATAAAGTGTTTTCAAACATCCTCCACATATTATTCAATATTTCATTTCAAGTGGTCCATAATATATAGTACTTCCACTTTTATACTCCATCATTTCATGATATGTATTCTGATGAATATGATATTATAAAAGAGAGGGTACTGCCACTCAAAATATACTCAACAACTGTTTGTATTACAAAGCTGTTGACAAGAGATAAGCTGCAGATTACATCTCTACACAAACACGCATAAAAAATAATATTCACATTCACAAAACCAAAAAGCCGACGCGAAGCGGTCCGACTCTGAGAGTCAGAAAGAAGGGAGCAGAAGAAGAATATGTTGCTGCGTATACCGAGCAGGGTTCAACAATGGAAAAAAGTTTTTATTAACAAAATAACGCACACACAATTCATTATGCGATGATCATGTTATGATGTGAGTGATGAAGTTGATATCATCATTATTATTGTTAATATTGGGATGGATGTCATGTATGTACGTACAGTATGTGAAATATAAGGTACAGTTAGTACAGTACTGTACTTGCGATGATGTCAAGACATCCCCTGAGAATATCCGTTTTCATTGCTATCCGCTTTTGCTCTATTCAACAGCACAAGAGGATCAGGCAAAAGAGAAAAAAATGTCATTCACATCAGTCATTCAGTCAGTTTTAGAAGCATTCAGTCAGTCAAGTCAGTGGAGGAACCCCACACTTAATTCAATTTTGCAATATGGTTTTTTCCAGGGACTCACAATGCCCTTTACCCGAACCGGTATTATTATTATGTTATTTAGTAGCTAGTAGTATAATTTCCTCATTGACTTGATGTACATTTTTTGTGCATACATTATATTTTACGATGATGACGATTATATGATGGGATGAATGTTGAAAAGCACAAAAAGAAAGAGGACTCGTGAAAGAGAATAAGAGAAGAGTGCATTAATCAAACCATATTTCATTTCCAGATAGGGAAATCACAATAAAATTAAAAAGGGAAACATGTTTTACTGCTGCTCATATCTATTAAGCATGATGCTAAAATGCATTAAAGTATTGAATATTATTATTATGGCCAATAAGTTAGAAAAAGGGCACATGAGCTTTCCCCCTCTATCTATCTTTTATTTCAAAACTAAGCATGCAAAATAAATTGCTAAATAAAGATTGTAAACATAGTGGAGCAAGTCGCTACTAAACCGTTAAAGATGAAAATCAAAGGCATACTACTACAAAGTAATGCGAGAAGGATACAGAGCCGACAGATTTTGATGTTTTTTAAAGAAAAAGAAATCAGAACAAGCTATAGAAATGCAAGACGAAATAACAAATGGCAATCGAGGAGAGGGGAAAGTAACGGCAATGCCAATGTCGTTATATTTTCTTCCCTGAAACCCTCTCATGATGCACTGAATTTATTTTCGGATAGCAATATACCTATATTGAATTTGGATACATATTGTTATGCATATAAAGCCTATCACGAAATATTCCCAAAGTATTTTTTTCTCCTCTTTTCCCATCATGTTCACTTTGCTTGCCAATAAAACCTCATCATCCTCCTCTCCTCCTTCTTGCTTGTAAAGAAGATGATGATCATCTTTTCTCCCCTTCTAACCTAAAACCAAAACCAGTCTGGAAAATAAAGTGAACAAGTGTATCAAATCAAACTGCATTACTCCACGTCCTTCTTTTACTGTATGAAGTGAAGTGCATTTACTCCACTGATATTTATTGATCCACTTAAAGTTTTAGTAGTCGTGGTGGTGCGGTATCTGGTTTATTCTCCCTCGCCTTCATCTTCATAACAGTAATAACAATAATACTTGTTAAGCCGTAGTAATAATAACAACATAACAACTTGCTTCAATGAAACAAGGAGACAAACGTCCAAAAACATATTTTTGTGGCTATGATCCTGATGGAAATCTCGTGTTCTGTGCCATTCCCATCAATTCAGCCACTGTGCTTCGTTTTAAGGAGATACAATGCACTTTATATGCATTGATGTGACTGCAACAAAAGAAGAAATGTCGCAACAAAGAAATGTGATGATTGAGTGGATACCGTTTTTTTATCTTCAGTTTTTCATGAACATTGTAAATACAATTCACTAGGTCAAAACAAGCTCTTTATTGCATAATCATTATTTGCCTTTCTTCTAAATAGTTTTATGCTTTTTTAACGAAATTTATCAATACAGAATAAGCCATCCATCATCATTGGTCGGCATTACACCACTCACTCTGTATATTAGAAAACCTACGTAAACGAACATACTACTATTGTGATTGTGCCCTATATGTCCTTCCTTTTTTGCCAGAGACCACCCTTAGCGAAGTTCAATGTGGTTGTCTGATGGCAATTAAATCGAGAGTGGATTGACGCATTGCACTTCATTTTTTCTCATGTTTTCCTTTTCGATTATATCGAGAATGATGTTGTGTAGCTCATCATGTTGTTGTTGTTGACCCTCTCAGCAGCAATATTATTATGCATATTATTTTGACTTGGGGTTGATTTGGATGATATTAGCATGATGGGATTGCATCTAAAAATTAAACACTCGGTAACAGCAACGCCGGCATTTTGCCTTGTGCGTTCGTCACTGACAAACGCTCGGTCGCGTGCCATGCCCATCATCCATTACCGCAAAAAAAAGCTTTTCTGGAGCAGCAGCAGTGGTATTCGTAGTTGAAGAGGGAGTGCATTGTATAGAGTATCAAAGTTGCATAACATTTAGTCAACATAATAATGTACATATAGCTAATATAAAATTCATATTTACTGGCTTAAGTTGCGTAAAAACCAAAAATTGCTCATTTTTGGATGAATATTTGGGCTCATCATGATCTTCATCATGCATGAGAAAACGCAGTCACAATAAATCATTGCTGTACGTGTTATGTGTGCGTGTACGCCATATGACTCGCTATTTATCATCTATACATCCGTGGAAAATTTATATGCAGACGATGAGAAGGATGCAAGTTTCTTTCTACTGATACAACACTGATCTCATCTGAACCGGATGAGATTGGAAAAGACAAAAAAGTCAACTACTAAAGTAGCAACATCTATGATTACCCTCAAATAAGTCATAAGGGCTTCATGAGAAGAAGTAGACCATGTGCGTACTTTGCTTATCGGATCGCCACATTCCATGAATCATTTATTCAGAATAAGAGCACTCTTGTTTGTTTAGCAAGAAGCCACAGTTGATCATCTAATTCTTTTCTTTTTCACATTACAGTATTCATTGTGTGCATATTATGTCATTATTCATTTGAAGAAAGAAGATGTGTAATGTGTTTAGCGTAGACCTCACAAGACGTAGAGAGGGCAAAATATCATGATCGCCACAAAAAGGCAGTTGAAGCTCAAAAACGAGAATAGATACAATACGCTTTTTTGTGAGATAAATGCCCAGTTTGAATCCTTTCTGCACACACACAGAGCACATTGAGCATTCAGAGGCATATTTTCAAGTCATCTTTACTCATGACCAATACATTGAAAAGACCGTCATGTTGAGATACTCTAACACTAACAATTTTACTTTTTTATTGGTGAAAACAATTCAAGGGCAACTGAATAAAAAATGCGTACTAGCAGTTTTAATTGTGCTTAATCCATTATTCTGTCTTTTTTTAGAATCTCTCATCTCTTTAACATGTTTCATTGGAAGTTCAAAACGTTTACATGCCACAAAACAGTCATCGTACCTGTACTATTCTATATCAACAGAAGATTCATGGAATAACCAGCATGAGCGTTGCTTTAAACTGTGACGGAGTTTTTTCCCCTCGTCGGTGACAATTGTCCTCTTACTCAGCATTGCCATCAAAATAATATAAATAGTAGCCAGAAAATTCACAAGTTTCTCTCTTACAATTTCTAAAAATATGTCGAACAGGTTTTCTTCCCAAAAATTCTCTTAACCTATTATTTTTTTCCTTTGAGAGCTATACAATACATATCATATAAACTAATAATGTAAAGCCGCATAGAGCAATTGTTATGTCTCTTGCAGACTTGCAAAGGTGATGACGACGGCAAGGGGTGGTGAAATGATGATGATGAGTGACGAGAATGACTGTTTGTGTGACTGTGATGATGGCGGAAAATGAGGTGCGTACACACAACACAAAAACAGAAAACCTCAAACCTTTTTCTTCTTGTGTTCTTTTGAGTAGTAAAACTCCTTTTCTTCCCTCATTTTTTTCTTGAGTGGATTATGCATATTAAGAAGCAACTAAAGGTGTCTGACGGAAAAGATAAAAAGGTGTTTGATTTGTTGTTGATACATTTTAGATCCAATTGTTTTCGTATTATTGCCTTTCTTTGCTCTGAATTCAAATGTGTTTTTATTCCATTTAAAAATACACATTCTTTCAGTTCTTTAATCTAGTCTGGCGCCGGGACCCTGCTGCTCATGAGCGTTCAAAATTCCAAAAATACATACAAATTTGGAAAAGTATAAGATTAAGCAGTAGAGGAAGCTAAAGGTATTTGACGTTGACATTGTATTTTACAAAGCATTTATTAATGTTTGTAGATTCCAATGATTGCATTGCTTACCACAAAACAAGTAACAAGCAAGCAGGTAATAAAGCGTATGATGACATTATATACATGGGTAACTGGTGTGAATTGCATTATAATAATAGGGATGGGTGACGATGTTCAGAGACACTGGAGCCTAGAATTCATTGCACTTGAATGATAATAATGGCTTGCTGTGAGTTGGGAAATTAGCTTAATCTCCCTTAAAAATATGCCTTTTTATTGCTTCCTCTTCTAACGATTTTTTGTTGGAAGCCAACAGACCATCGAAACGTAAAAAATCAACAATGTCACTTCACTTCAACTCCTTTGAGCCGACGAGATCCAAACTATCAACTATGAATTTTGTAATCAGGATGAGACACTGTTGCATTTTGATTGTATTTATTGCATTGCACTACATTACATGATGTATTTACAATACACTAGAATGGTCGTTGCAGTGGTGTTGTATATGAAATGCAAAGGCCTATTATAGCTAGCTAACCAAGCGTCATGTCATCGTGACTGATCATGATCACCACGCTTTGCTGCACTGACTGATGTGCTTAATTGCCCTTGTACAACTAGAGGAGCGCGCATATATGCCAGAAGTAGCAGCAGCGTGCCCCTCGTGTCCTGCTTCTTTACAATGTAATGTAAACACCGAAAAATGCAAATTTATATGCAACAAAACATTATTAACGCAGTTTCCCTGATTTTATTTACATGCAGCAAAAAATAAATGTGTCAGAAGGAAAAGGGATAGTTTGCAAAAATGTACATGGCTTGATTTGAGGTAATTTAAAACAGGTTAGGAATGATTTTGTGTAAGGAAAGAGTGGACTGTTTGTTATGCGTGACATCTTTAAGGCTTACTCTTACAAGTGTAGTACTCCATCATATTCTGGTTATATCTGTATGCAGTGGTCAGGTCCATTTTGAGAGCGGCTGTCTTTACAGCTGCAGCTGCCGCTGCGGCTACCGCTAATTGTTGCTGATGATGTGAATCACCTCCGATACCAATACTAACTCCACCTCCTCCGCCGCCACCTCCAGCACCTGAATGATATGGATAGCCCAGCGTTGCTGCTACCGATGCAGATGAAGAGTCAGTTGTAGGGTTACTTTGCGGAACGGTAGCAGCGGTGGAGGAAATATTGTTGCGGAAAGTGTTGTTGGTATTTGTATTATTCGTGGAGGAACTATGATTAGGATGGTACGCAGTTAAATCTCCGCTAGTTGGATTCTTTTGCTGCTGATGATACTGATATTGTTGCAACACTGCAGCAGCAGCAACAGCCGCTTGCTGATAATACAAATCACTTCGGAGATCCACTTTCACTCTTTTTCAAACAATCATCCAATTAGCAACAACGTAGATCTAGTATGCTATGAATTCCCGAATTCGACTAGGCCAGGTAAACCATTATTAAACAGTGACACGTCATGTTAATTTCCTCAGTAAAAGAAGAAATTGCTCACAAAATATTCACAAAAATAACCATCAAAAACTCCAAGTAAATCTTTCAAATCTCTCACTTAAAAATCTCTTGATTTCTTTCATTGACCAGATATATGCACGTCACACTATTTCCTTAATTCGCTTCTTTTGTTTATACTTTGTGCTCGTGAAGCAATTGTCACCTTTTTGCATACAAAAACGAAACTAGAGAGAAGGAGCAGCGTATTTTTGCCCTAGAGTCGTGAGCCATGAGCTATGGTGTTCTGTATTCAACTTCCTCCATGAGATGAGCCTTTGTACTGAGAATGAGAAGATTGGATTTGTAATATATGCGACAGTTTTTTCAGACCTAGAAGCAGTACCACCACCAGCTCATTGTAGAAACGAGAGGACCTTTACTTGACTGTGCTGTTTGTAATGTAAGTGAAGTGAATGTCGTGATGTTCCTTTTCTTTTTACTGCTACAACAACAACGATGAGGACGACACTTTTGCTCATATAGCTTTTATGCTTACTCCAAGCCAGACACACGGCACATTTTGCTCCTTTTTCCTCTCGTCTCCCAAAAACCCTATTCTATAGTATCATTATGGAGATGATGATGATGATTGTGTAGCAGTGGCAATGCCAAGAGAGTAGTATTAGCAGTAGTAGAAGTGGATGTGAGTAAGCTCTCTTCTGTGAGCTCAACAGCGACAACACATAAGCAATAAGGGAGTGAAGGAGTGACTCCACCCTTTTCCACTCGAAAGCCTGCCTTTTACACACTTTTACAGGGAAGACCAGGCCTGTAGTCACCAGAAAAATGCATGCTGCTCCCTAAACCATCCATCCGGCAACTCCAAAAACCTATAACCTCCTATATGTTACGATATTATCGTTCGTACACATCACCTACATCATATGAATATACCTCAGTCTCGTGTAATGTCTTATACATAATATGAGCACCCATTTTTTATGTACATGTGACATTACACATATTTGTGATGACTTTATGATCATGTTTTGTTGACGATGAGGATCCGACATCCAAAGAAGCGAGGAAAGCAGAACAGAAAAGCGATGCGATGTGTCTAGTAAAAAGCAGGCAGCATAGCAGCAGCAATAGCCGCAAAACTTGAGAAAAAAATGCATTTCCCATTTGTCCGTTCGCATTACTCACATACTTTACTCGTCTCTGTGTATCACTCGATTACATTGTGCAAAAGGGCTGCTGCTATGTTGGGTTCGCTTTACTAGTCGCACACTTTATAATTCTTTTTATGACAAAAATCTGTTGAAAAGTTATGTATCATCACATCATTTTACATTAGATCATATCTGCATTGGTGTTTTTACATAAAAACCAGAGATGATGAAAGATGACAATTTTTCAGTTTGATGATGTGAATTGGGGACCGGATTGAAGTTGTGTTGCGTATAATGTAGAATACACGTGCGATTGCTGTGCACGTAATATGCTGATGATGATGGTATTCCTGGACATCGCATGTCATCATATCAAATTAACTCTTGGGAGGAAAAAAGTTTTGAAATGATACTGTATCCCCTTGACTTTGCGTCTTTGCTTTGTCGACTTTTTTGTACTCGTTGTATTCATCCATAATTCAAGGGCAATGGGTAAGGAGAGAAGTTGACCAGAAGAAAAAGAGACAAAGATTGACGAGATTTTTTTTATTCACACGATACTATGCGAGATATGTACATATAAAAGAATTAGAGGATGGACATTGCATTCCCTGTGCGTATTGAATTACTTTTTTGGGTATTTTATTTCATTCAAAAAACGTCTCCGTCGTTTCCTTTCGTTTTTATTCTCACTCAGCTACAAAGCATAAAGCAAAATATAGGAAAACATGAATGAAAATCGAGTGTCTGCTTCTGTTGTGGTGTCAGTGTCGTTATTATGCATGCATTTAAAAGTATGATAAGGAGATACAAATTCCCATTGTTTTCCCAGGATTTACACAATGCATAATATTTGTAATCTCCACTGATGTCCTTTGATTCTTTCTTAAAATTGTCTTAGAATCAATTGAATTCTTATAATATTTGATATTCCAGTCAGCAGCAAACGAGTTAGAATTATGTGATGAATATGAGCACTTTGTATTTTTTTTATCCAATCAAATTCCTAATGTGCAAACCACATCCGTTCCTTTCGTTCATAAAAATACCAACTAAACTACCTGAGAATGTCAAAAATATTTTCCCATTGTTTCTCGCAAAGACACTTATGGATTGATACATGTACATATGTGCGCATTTGAGGTTTCCCAATCCAAAAACTGACTGGGATATTTTTGTCTCTTTGTTTAAGGAATTGCGAGGGTGGAGATACATTTATTTATTGCTTTGTAGCATTTGACTTGCAATGAAACACAATGTTGGAGCAGATGATGACAATAACCCAAAATGTCCAGTGATGTCTTAATACACGATTAGAACAAAATGGTACGAGTGCAGTCACTCGCACTCACTTTTTCAGTCAATGATAATCACATTAAGAAGACTCAAGGGTCAAACAACAAAGCTCACTGCAGATGATCTTCTACCCAACAAATCAACAATGGGAATCTCCGCGATCGGAAATAAGAGAGAAAATCGAATGGCAGTTAGGGCAGTATACTTCATTTATTTCATTTCATTCATTGACTATCATTTACACCGCCACTTTGCACTTAAAAGCTGAAGAGCTACATCAGAGATCATCTCGTCAGAGGCGACAAAAAAATCTCAACAGAATACCTCACAACAGATACTTTTTTCATTGCCAGTAGTATAAAGTATTGCAGGGAAGTCGCTCTCTCTGTAAGTCTACGAGTCAAAAGCAGCATGGATTTAATGACAATAGGATTTTGAGTGAGAAGGCGACCGAACAAACAAAAGCAAAAACAACAACAGGGAGACACATAGAGAAACGCAGTAAAAGTCATTCTTAAACGATCAACGAGCACTCCATTTTGCTGTATGGACTATGGACTAACTCAGAGATACTATATATTAGAGATACGTGTTTAGTTTAATATTGTAATGCGGACAATGCAAAAGCAAAAATGCAATTTAGTTTTACAGACTTCTGAGCTCATATACGACCCTTTTTTCACAATGAACAACAAAAAGGTAAACCTAAAGCTAAGGCACAGAGGGGAAAAGGCCCAGTCGATAATAGCTTTGTTATGTGTCCGCATTATATACTCAGGTAAACTCACTCTTTTAAATGAACATTTAATCTGACATGGAGTAGTAGAGCAGTCCAGCTCCAGCTTCAGTTAATATAGTTTATCAGGAAAGGTACTTTTCATATGAACATTTTTTTATTCAATTACAATGCACTAAAGCAGCGGCTGTAGTGCAGTAATAAATACATATTTTCCAGACACCATGTCAATTGTCGCCTTTTCAGTCTGCAAGGGTCATTATTATTTACCATCATCATCGAGAGAGAGGACCACTTTCTTTCTGCTTATTACACCTTCAATGAACTCTGTCACGTTTAACAATGCACAAAGCACCATGACGGTACGATATGCGCACACAGAGGAGGACGAGAAGTCATTTAAAAGGACCGATCCTAAATCCAATATGCGCATACATTCCCTATCCCATCTCCATCCATAATATAAAATATATGAGTTCTGCATCATCATCACATCAGTAACCCAAAAAATCACTAGTTCTAGTTCATTCATTCCATAATATTATTATGGACTTTTAAAAGGTGTTTTTCTGATTTGCTGGAGGGTTTCTCTATAAAAATTCATTCACTCAGTGTTTACCTTTATAATAGATTAGATAGTTCATTCATATTTATTATCATATCATTATTCTTTCAATGAACATGGTAATAAATAGTAAAACTGACTCGGGTATTCGGTGCGCATGATATTGATACATGAAAGGAAGAGACCATCCACGTAATAGCATATATTGTCATCCAGTCATCATTTGCTATCAATACCATATGCAAAGAGCTAATTCAAGCACATACCATATGCGTAGAAGACCTTCTCATTTTGCTTCTCACTTGACTTTGCATCATAATTTAGCACTACCGTTGCTTCATTCTTTTTCCACTTCATTATTCGTCTTTTGCCTCTCTTTTTATTCCTTTTGTGATGTCGCCTAGCTCATCTTCCGCATTTCATCATCATGATACACCTTTTTCCACGCAAAGTGGAGTGAAGACATCATCTGAAGGAGCTTCGAATAAGCTTTTCCCTTTTATCATCATTCACTTCTTCTTTGTACAAAAAATTAAAGTCTCCAGGGACTTTCCGCTCCAACTCCATTATCATCAGTTCTAAGCTTTTTTTGTCTTCCTTTCTTTTCTTGATAATATTTTTCACTGAGAAAGCTTACATTTTTTCCACCCACGTGCATCCACATTTTTTTCTCCTCCTTTAAAAAATCTTGACAACAGAATTTTATATAACCAACCGTGATATTATTAATATTACTTCACAATACTAATGATGACAATATCCACTAGTTCTTATTCTTTCTGAATAAAAAAATTATGCTCATTTTTGGAATTAGATTTTTTCCCTTTTTAAAAAGTATTAAAAAGAAGCCTATTTAATGCATGGAGATTCACATATACGTACCACATTATTACAAAGTTATCAAGTCAGCTTTGTAATATTGCACAATGCATCCCTTTCTTAGCAGACAAGAGCAAAAAAACTTTTTGTGTCTGTCTTGTGCCTTATGATGATGAGGATGAAAATAATAATAATGATGATATGCTCATCATCATCAACATGAGACTAAGTTTGCTTTTTGACTTTAGTTAGCAGAAGAGTAGCAGAATGAATAAGCGAGCGTTGCGCTGTTAGTTTGTTGGCTCTCTTCTCCCAACGTATTTTTCAAGAAAGGAAAAGCTTTTATCCGAGGATGATGAAACTCATGGAACCGTGAAATGGCAACAAGACCGTCGACTCTTTTCCTCTAACTACAACAATCACTGCCACCACCACCACTGCTCCTCACTGCACAACTTTACAACAAACTTAGATTCTTCTCCTCCATTTATGTAACTTAACAAAACTTACTAACTGCAACAATGAAATATCATCATCGTCATCATATATTCATGAATGAGGAATTTATCCATGTTATGATCATTACGATGATGTTGTTCATCTCTCCGACTTATTCACATGTTCATCTTCTGGTAATACATCACGAGTCGGTATAGCATCCACTATTCATTCATTTCGTATTTTCCATTTTTAATATCATCATGATGGAACATACATACTTCTCTCAAGTTTTCATGACTTTTCATCACCGTTTCAAAAGCATCACGATGACTACGGTGATGCTTCTGTAGAAAATGCAGTAATAAGACTTTAATATTAAATCTGGAATTTCTTAAAATACACTTTTCTTCTGAGTGTGCGGTTAATAGCCTACGGCAAAATGATTTACTTGCGACTCCTCGTTTGCGAATGTGCAAATGCGATAATTGCCATTTTAAAGAGACCCAGAATATCTCAATATAGTTGCACTTTAAATGCAATGTGTTAACAGGCAGCGTGCAGCGGCACTTTTGTGATGCATATACCTACCTAATATTTCTTTTATACATATTATAAATATCTTTAGGCATACACAACAAGTCAGTACAGCGTGACAAGGAAACTAATGCATCACTGATTTTGTGTCAACGTACCATACACTATAACACCACAACATGTCATCGTCATCATATATGAATACTCTGCAAAACTGGTGTCGGTGGTGCAGTGGTGGTGGTAATAGTAAAGGTAGTGATGGTGTATGATATTTGTAAAGCGAAGTGATTATTATTACTTCTGCATCGCGGTACATGAAGAAGCTATATGTGCATGCATGGTTTGTCACTTATTCAAAATAATTTGTGAGTGAATAAGAGAATTCTCGAGTAAAAGTAGACTAGCTCTAGAATAACAACAACAAAAACAGGAATGGCCTTGACAGTGATTATGAGGACGACAGTGACAACGATACACATGGCTACCTTAGAATAGGGATGATGGAAAGGGAAAGAAGACGCATTTATTATTATTATGCAATAATGGCAAAACGAAATTTGATATGGATTGAATTTTGCTGATTTCCTTTTTCACTCACTTTGAAAGCTGCATGAAAACATATGAGGGGAAATATATAGGTGAAATGATGCAATCATGATGTTGGAAGGTGCAGCAGAAGCAACTAGTGCAATGATACCGCTACAAAAAGGGTTACATGGTCCATAATATTTAAGACTTGTAATTTTCATGTGTATGATGGATATATTTTTTTTTCTGCTGCAGCTACTGTTGAATATCATGTAGTCCGCTGGTTATTAACACAAGTCATCCATCCATGGACGATCGACAGAGCGTCAAACTGTGAACAACATGTTCCATTCCATTCCATAATAATATATCCAGAGAAAGAGAGAAAGTTTGAGAAGGAACAAGTTCATAGAGAACATCAGTCAATGCTTCATATCAATGGAAAAAATGTGAACTGAAATGGAAACCATTACATGATAATATGGTACTAAACATAGAAGCATAATTCCACTCACAACAGTTACAACGCTGAGGTGCATAACAGTGTAAACAATACCGATTAGATGATAAGATCGCACGCTTTACTTTTTAGATAGCATACAAATTATCATTGCTAGTAGGTATGATATTCAAAAAGATGATTTTTACTAGCTAATCGGTCAGATGGAACGATGACAAGAAGATGATGATCTTTCTTTTTGGGAAGATGTCAACCGTAAAATGTTGAATTTTAGTTTTGGAATGAAATGCTTTCGAATGCTGTATGTTCTGGCCTTGACAGTCAATTTCATGCTTATGTTTTATGTTTACGCGCAGCGCACCGGCACTCGGCACCCACAGTACAAAACTCACGATGATGAGTCTATATGGTCGGTAGTCAGCCATCCATCCATCTAGTAAAAAAGCAACGCTGCGGAAATAACTAGGTTTCCATGATCATCGCCATCATCATCGAGAACAGATGATGATGATACGGGTTTACTGGACCGTGCGGCCAATGTTCATACTAAATGCACCTGGCTGGAACTTTTTTGCACACAAATACAATGCTAATAATGTAGAAAAGTCCCGGAAAGTGGTCATCGCCCTCTTGTAAATTGAACCTTGCAAATGATTGTAAAACACTCTATTGTTTAAACACTGAATTACAGGTTGAATGTTTCTTATGACAGAGAGTTTTTCTGATGTGACGGATGATGACAAATGTTGCCAAATAAGCAGTGAGTGTGAGCAGCGACACACACGCTCCATAAAATAATAAGTCAACTGATAAAATGTGTCCATTTGTACATTGTACAACAGCTTTATTATCATTTCATCGTAATTGTCTGCTATCGTGCTCGGTAATAAAATCTAATCCAGTGAAACGTGAAGAAAAGCAGAAGCTTTTCAGTCAATGTTTAATGGTTTTATAAAGTCAAGTCTACCAGATAATGACCATCTGTCACGACATCGTCTCTTTACGTTCGGACAAAAATCTGATCAAGCTCGTCTTCATCATCATCATCGCCACCAGCAAGCACCATCAGCGACTACTTATTTCACCATGTCTCCCGGTATTACGATGGGCATGTGCAATGAACAATCTCTTGCTGACTTGATGATAGGTCCTTCCATTCCATTAAGACTTTCAAATTGTACACACATTACATTACACCGTGGAAATGGGTTGAGGCACGCTTCTTGTGATCTTTGCTCATGATAACCGTAATCATGTGGCGAAGCACATCATCTTCATAAGGTCCTTAGCCCTCACTTGGTGGTGGTGGCGGCGGAGATGGTATAAAATGCATGTACAAAATACAAGTGCAGTGGCTCAGCTTGAGTCTCTGCTGCCTGCCGCCTGTATTTATCAAAGATAATATTTTTTGCCACAGGCCATCATCTTTATAATCTACAAGGCGGACGGAAAATATAAAATATGATGATGATGAGTTTGCTCACAAATTTGTCACGGTTCCTTTTTATTATTTCTATTCTTCATAAGCATTATTAGCCATTACATTCATGAGAATGAGCAAAGTAGAATATGCTCCTCAAGTGGTATGTCGCATTATGCCCCTGTATATTACAATATGGTATATATGGTGGAATGCGCTTATGATGACTGACGGAGGGGAAGAGATTTCTTCCACTACATTGAATATCGCATGGGAGTTTATCAATGTGAAGCGACAGCCGCACAGTGAAATAAAATGAAGATGGGAACGAGCAACACACGCTCAATTCGCGTAGGGCTTTTTGGTGTGTGCGCGTACTGGAGGAGACAAGTACAGGAATGCCATCTTCTCAAACTCTCACCAAATTCCAGCAAACTCCAATTCTCCTTGCAGTACGAGCAATAATAAATTATATTAATATGGCCATATAGCTTATCTAATTTAAGATGATTCACATGCGATTTGACATACACACAGAAGAATAAGTGTCTTGACACGTCGTATTTTCACACTTGCACACACATTTGCACTTCTTTCTGCCCGTATCCGTTTAGGTTTAAGATTATATCTTTGCATTTGCAGTTAATGCTACTTGCTATATACATCATCATGTAGTTCAAATCGTAATGTATGCAACAAATATTTTATGACCCTGTTTTTACAACCTTCCTCCGTATTCTTCGGCTGTATTTAAAAGAAAATGGATAGTAAAAAACGAATACAACATTCATTAATGATGTGTATGAACACTTGTTATTGGCTTTTGCGTGCGTGTAAATATGTGAGTATGTAAAACTAAATGAGGATAAACCGTAAAACTAAATCCTCATTTGAGAACTCTGATTATTATTATTAGCATCACCAACATCCCCATTTTTAATACAAACGACTTACTAATTAATTTTTATCCTTTTACCATGTTTGGTCGAAACTGTAATTTAAATCTCAGATTTACCAATGCAGCAATGTAAAAGAAAACGCTTAATAATTCATGAATGACTATTTTTGAATTTGTAAATAAGGTATTCACTTACTCATTAACAAACTTGTAATTTACTTATTTTCCTTTGCTAATTAATAAAAAATACCATACTTTTCTCGGCAACTAAAAATTTGCATATAGATGCGATTCGCACTCGTGGTCAACAACATTATTACTGTAATAAGCAGTAAATGAACCATTAAATTATAATAATAATATAAGCAATGAAAATTAATTTTTGCTGAGAACTACGGCCGACGGCGACCACAGATGAAAATGTAGCTGCAATAATAAAACAGTCTCAAGCTGTATCTAAAATCTGTTGTGTATCTTCATATCATTTTGTGCTTCCACTTGGGGCTTAATAGATCCAGGATCTTAGGAATGGTTACGTAAAAAATTCGTCGTTGTAAGGTATCTTTAATTTTAAATTTGAGGCTATATAAGTCGTGGTTTAAGAATTCTTGTCTAGTATACAATAACTGTGTTGGATGCATGTCATATGATGCATCTGAAAAATGTACATTTGCAAGTAAAGATAGGTGGAGATACAAAAGCCGTAAATTACTTTGATGATGACATGTCATCACTTGTGGGATATTAGCAAAAACAGAGAAGAGCCTCTCGATCTTCCTCGCAAGAATGTGAAATTCGATTTGGGAATACTCACTACAACATAACCCACCACTCACCACCTACATTAAACTAAACAAACTGTAAATAGAAAATTGCATTGTTGGTGGTTATTTTTGTTGCTGATGTGCTATATGGAATAAAAGCTCATATCATAGAGCGCAGAGAGATAATAATCATGACTATGACCACACAAACAAGAAAACCGCTCTCTTCTCCACAGTCTACAGCAATGGTAACAAAAAACTGTTTTATTATTAGCAAAGCATTCTCGTCATCTTTTTGCCTTTACTTTTCCCATTCTCCACCACTACCACCAACATTTAACGGTTTTACCTGTGTGTGCCCAACTCTTCAAGTCTGCAAATGAGAAATGCCAGTAACAAATGAGTTAAGTGGCTCCTTTGTGGAATCACAGAATGAATATAATAATTTTAAGTAAAGAGCAAGGACGAGGCCTTCGCTTTCATTTTCTCTCTTCTCTTTGCCACAGAGTTGCTTTGCTTCTTAAATAATAATGATTCTCTCTGGAATCATCATAATAATATAATCATGTAGCAAAAAGGAGAGAAGCGACTGTTGAAACATCACCAGAATATTGGATGCCATAACACAAACATTCCATTTATTCCAGAGACAGAGAGCAAATTACAAAGAAGGCAGAGGAGGGAGAAGAGATGAGAGCCAATAACTCACCGTTAGAAAATGGGAAAGATGAGGATAAGAGAATGAGCCACACGTTTGTTGTTGTGTTATTAACATTAATGCTGTGCTCGCTCGTAAATGCTGCTAATCTAAAATGCTTTCTTCATCTCTGGCTTCTTATGATACAAAAGCAGTTTTTTTTCTTATGTTCATTTTTTAGCAAAAAATAAGATCAAGAAGATGAGGGAGAGAGTTGATCATCAGCGCGTGATATTACAAAACAAGGTTTACTTTTACTTATGAAAACGATGATGGTGGATTAAAAGCTTCATAATGGATTGCTTTGCTCTGTGTGTGTTTTCTCTCCAGCAAAATCTCTAAGCTCTTCTCCCACTCTCTCTCTCTATGTGTTATGGACATGGTTGGAACAACACAAGAGACAAAAATGGAGCGAGTGAGATGAGATGAAAGAAAATGGGCCTTTTAATAATAAGCCATCATCATCGTAGCACAAGCCACCAACATCAGTACCAAAAATATGACAAACGACAAATTCCCGGAGCTGCTCAGAGACAGAGAGACAAAAAAGAAAAATGTTTTAATTTTAAAGGGTTCTTCCATTATATCATTTTAGTATGGAAGCGAGAAAAAAATAGTGATGACAAAGAGCAAAAGCGCAGTAGATTTTTGCTGGTTTAAACCCTTTAAATTATTCTGAGGATGAGAAGCTGCGGAGATTCTCCAGAGAGATGATGATGACAGGAGAAAAATGAGTCTATTTTAGCATACAAATGGGACCAACAGGCATTGGGCTTTTTACATTATGATGAGGATAATGATAAGAATCACCATCATATATTTTACCCAAATTAAGTTGTAGCTTTGGCCTTGCTACAAATCATCAGTAGTACAATGTATATATGCATACATATTCTACTTTCAGTTGCTCCCAAGTTTCTCCAGAAGCTACGTCAGAGATTGCAAGACGTTTTTGATTTGGCACTTGTTCCTTCATAATGTCCAGGCCAGGTTCATAATCACTAGCCTGTGGGAATAGCACAGGACAAAAGTTGAAGTGATCGAGGTTCTAATGCAGTAAGCGGCACGACAAAGCGTGGAGCTAAATGAGGAATTCTTAGTACACATGGAAAAGCTACAACATTAAAAACCGTTTTCATTCAGGATGGTGGACAGTTCATGCATCGTAGTAATAAGACTTTTATATATGAAACCGGAAGTCATGATGATAATGTGGATAGAAAAAAATGGATTTTGAACAACCCTTTCTTATGATATGCTAAGAAATGCACATCGTGCATCATCAACTGCATATAATTCAAGAATATTTTACATTTAATGCCGGCGTCGACGTGTTCTCGTCTTTCGAATGAAATACCTACATACTTTTCGTCCGGGTGGTCATTACATCTCAGCCAGTGAACAACAAAGTATTGACAACATTACATATACATACACTAGGAAAATAAGTAGGGATTCTCTTACAAAATCTGGTTGAAGAAGATCCTGTATTCACTGCAATGCTTTATCAGAACATATTACGGCTCGTCTACACTCCTATCATTATGCTGACTCATTGAATTCATGAAGACAGAGAATGAAAACTGTGTACTCTACAACGTAAAAATATCTGTAACCGTCCATTCTTAAATTTAACTGAATACAAAAAAATGTCCGATGAGATGTTGGATTCCATGTTTCATTCAACATTTTGCTTTATCTCATCAGACTCCGAAATTTAAGAGTTTTCCCTATTCTTATTTTAACGAAAAATAAGTTTTTGCATGAAAAGCACCAAAACCCTAAAACAATACTTTGTTTATCACCTGTCGTTGTTTCATGCATACAATGTAAGCTTCAACAAACGTACATTTGGGAATCAGCATAAAAGCATCTTCTTAGAAGATGGAATGCAAGAGGAAACGTTAAACGTAACTTTAACAGAGGATTTTTTCAACGGATCTGACAAAATTCCGTTTTTTGGTAAGATTTTCTAATGGGGACTCTTAAACATAATATGCATAATATCTTGTATACCGCTGCAGTGACTTGAAAGTATATAACAATGAATGAATGAAATAGAGTCAATTGTGAATTTTCACGGTGAATCGATTGACGCTGGTTTGATTTGATCAGATTTGATATAAAAGCTATAAAAGGCAAAGGATAAGATTAAGATCGGTATCGGCATTTCAAGAAGAAAAGATGATAAAGAATGAAAATTAAGGAAGAAGAGTGGAGCCAAAATATACTACGTTGCTAGATACATGTAGAAATACAATGTAATAATGAATGAACAACACCTTTTTCCACCTCAATTTGTAGACACATTTGTACATGCATAATATATGATTTGGTTTTTTCTATAGGTTTGAGCAAAAAATTGGTAAGATTCTAAAAAGAAATTTTTTCCCACGATCAGTTCAGTTGAGTCAGTAGCAGATCAAATCAAATCAAAAGTCATCACACACACATCATCACAAATCATCTCATCATCAATCTCACCAGCAACACTCATAATGATAATAATGGTGATGTTGATGATGATAATGGTAATATTACATTATTGTGATGTACTGTTTTGTGCAAAGCTATATTCAGAGGAAGAATGAGAAACTATAATGATGCTGAAGATAATGATGAGTAAGTGGCAGCAGCAATACTATTTTTACTTTGAAAAAATTTATTTTCGCCAATAAAAAAGAAGTCAAGGGAATTGAGAATTAGTGTAAAAACTGTGGATTTTGATGTACTGCTACCAAAAAACCAAACTCAAATGTTGCTGCACTTGCTCTTGCTACCACACTACCTACCTATACATTTTATGCTCATATTATGTGATGTGTCATCATCAGCTTTACCACCATCATCCACATCATCACGATCACTTGATTTTTGTTGTACCAACATGATCATGATACGCAATGTATCGGCATCGATCGATCTCTGTGTATCATCATTGCAGAAACATAGTTTACAGGGGGAAATTAAGGCCATGCTATATTTCATGTATGCATCTACCTCTATTTGTACTTTTCAATAAAGTCTGGCGAAAAAATTATTTATGATGGTATGCCGATGCGTGTGAGCAATACGCAAGCAAAATAATGAGATCCATTCATGACAATGTTTTATATCCCTTCTTTTTTATGATTGCCCACAAAAGCCAAAGCGGTTCTCACGTCTTAGCTGTATGAATGTAGCTTCTTTTCCAAAATACATTCAGATTTTGTCAAATCTAAAATCATATTACTACAATAATTCATATAACATGTTCAAATCACATACTTTCTTTTATATTATGTTCAGCATCTCAAAATCATTCCAGGCAGATGTCTGGGTTGCAAAATAAAACTGGAAATATTCAGTAGAAATAGAAGCAATTGCTATAACGCGTTTTAACGAACATACTCAGATGCATCTCAGCATTCTCTTTGCTTTTTGAAATATTTGCAATTTTGATGTACATGGACATGAACGGCGAGACACGCTGAGACATTTATCACGACATGTACATGACGATGAGCACAGAACTTACCGAGTAATTTCTGCATTACACACAAGCCAAGCCGAATGGAGGACACTTTTTTATGTCTCGATGAGAATGATGACGAGAAAATGACGAAAAAAGACAAAAAGTAAGAATCTGAATGTCTACCTACACCTATACTCCGCACACAGATTGACAATAACTACATATATATATATTCTTTGGCCGCGCGTTTGATATACCGTATTTGCTCTAATAATTCCCCATATTCAAATAATACCCCATCTCTAATAATTCCCCACTCTATACCAGCGA